>JAODAL010005527.1:62500-142597 GCA_025379985.1 Phyllomedusa bahiana | reverse complement strand
GGAAAAGCGGCGGTTTGCGCTGACCGTGGCGGCGGAACATTCAGCGGACTTCTGCGACCCCCCCTCTCCCTTTTTGTGGCGGGCCCTATCGACACTACCCATCGTTTTTCCTTTCCGCCACTGATAAGCCTCGAAAAGCAAATTCGCAAAGACCAGGAGGACCCGCAATTCGTCATCATCATCATCATCACACAGTACTTTGTCTCCATTTCTGCCCCAAAAAGCGCGGGCTAAAAGCAAGAGCACGCAAGGCGTTGCCGACCCCCATTTTCTGAGCCCGGCTTCCTTCCCCCTCCCTAGGGCATCATAATGGGCGCAGAGCAGACAAAATCTCCTATTACTTTTAAAAAGCCTTCTGCCCCAACCCCATTTTGTCATCAAAGGGTCTTCAGACAATGGATTATCCACAGGGGGGTACACAGTTGACTTTTGGGCTGCTTCCGTTGGGACGGATTGATGATGTGATGACGAAAATTTGTGGCCGTACGGGGGACGGGATAAGACTGCGTGCGTTGCTTAACCATGAAGGACAGATTGCGACGTGTTCGTACTTAGATTCACGGGCCCTGACCCAGCGATGCGGGCCAGACGGTCCTGCAACTGACGATCCCGGGCATCGTGTTGTCGCCAGCACGGGAAGGGAGCACCTTTTCTCGTACCTCTACCCCCATGGCACCCCCTTTTTGCTCCTTACCCCTCATTTCGCTCCTTTTCAGAAATATAAAAATTTGAAAAGGGTTTGGAATAGTTTGGGAAAAGTCTCTTTTTAAAAAGACAAAAAAATCACAGCTATTCTAAAATCCCTCTATTCAAAACAAAATTGCGGTTCAAATTTAAACGCAAGGGGTCTATCAACAAAATTGGGCTGTGCAAAAGGCAAAAAAACAGTATTTTTTATGTTTTTTCGTTTTTAATACACATATTTTTTGCCCAAAACCTTTTAATTCACCTGTGGTGACTTAGAATTGCTGTATTAAGATTTATGTGGGTGCGCATCAATGAACAAAGCTGGGGCGCAAAAGTCAAAAAAAAACCGTATCTGTTATGTTTTCCTAAATACACGGTATTTTTTTTCACCTTTTTAATTTACCTTGGGACTATAAAAATTTCGTTTTAAAAATTTACTGGTGCTCGTCAATGAACAAAACCTGGGTGCGCAAAAAAAAAAAACACTATCGTATGTTTTCGTAAATACACAGTTTTTTTGCACCTTTCAATTCACCTGTGGGACTATAGAATTTTCTGTTTTAAGATTTACGTGGAAGCTGCGTCAAAAAACAAAGCTGGGTGGCAAAAGTAAAAAACACGTATCTGTTTGTTTTCGTAAATACAGGGTATTTTTTGCCCTTTAAATTCACCTGTGGTGATAAAAAATTTGCTGTTTTAAGTTTACTGGAGCTGCTTAAATGAACAAAGCTGGGTCCAAAATCAAAAAAGTATTTTTTATGTTTTGTATAATACACGTTTTTTTTTTGCACCTTTCAATTCCCCTGGGTGAATATGAATTGCTGTTTTAAGTTTTACGGGGGATGCTGCGTCAATGAACAAAGCGGGGTTTCGCAAAATTAAAAAACACGTATCTTTTATGTTTTCGTTAATACAGGTATTTTTTGCCCCTTTCAATTCCCAGGTGACTATGAATTGCTGTTTTAAGTTTTACGGGGAATTTGCCAATGAACAAACTGGGTGCGCAAAAGTAAAAAAAACAGTATTGTTAGTTTTCGTATGATACAGGGTATTTTTGAAAACAAAAACCTGTTTTTGACACAAGTTTTGCTGGATTGAAATTTAACGCAATTTGGATATATCAACACAGGGGAATGGGGGAAAATTTTGAAAATGAACACCTATCTAAATGTAATAAAATTTTAAAAGTGGAATTTTCCCCCTAACAAAGAGACCTGCATTTATTAAAAATAAAAGTGATCCAAATAAGTTCAGGCCCCCAATATCCAGGAAATATTTAAATAGCAAACTTTTTAAAAAAAAGATATTGCAGTGCAATGTCTACACTAAGTTTTTGGGCTTTACCCAGTGTTCTTAAAATTAGAGTTGTCTGTTTCGCCCGTGGGCCTCCCCCCCCCCTCCACCGCCGTGAATTTACAGCGGTAGATCTGCTTTAAAATTCTCTAGCTAACTACATAAAATCTTAAAAACTCTAATCTAACTAATTGGAAGGACACGCTAATAGAGAGGTTTCTCTGTGCAGAAAAAACTAATTTCGCTGAGCTGTTTTTGGGCCCCAAAGGCAGAGCGCAGGTCCTAACCCTATGAAAACCTAAGACACTGAGCTGAAACAGGAAACGCGTTTTTATGTAAAACGGGGCATTGTTTTTCCCCGCCAATGGGAACCATACCCATCCGTCATGACGCGCCACACATCTCACCCTGCTCTATTCTGTAATCTGATTTGCTGGTCGCCAAAATTACAGGAAGCGACGAAAAAGGCGCGATCTTAATAGATGATGCACAGATTTTAACCAAAATTATCGCATGAAATGGAAATTTCGATCACCATAAAACCTTGCCAAATTTCAACTTTGTCGATACAAATTGCTCAACACTAATACTGATAATAAAAGTGGAGTTTTGCACCTAACAAAGAGACCTGCATTACTAGAAATATGTGTATCCAATATAAGTTCAGGCTCCCCAAATTTATCCAGGAAATATTTCAATAGCAAACTGTTAAAATAAAGATATTGGAGTGCAATGTCTACACTAAGTCTTGGTGAACTTTATCCAGTGTTCTTTATAGATAGAGCGTGTCTGTGTTCGCCTGTGGCCCTCCCCCCCACTCCTCACCCCCGTGACATTACAGCAGTAGATGCTCCTTTCAAATTCTCTAGTTTAAACTACATAAAATTTTCAAATCCTAATCTGACTAAATTGGAAGTATCACAGCTAATAGTAGAGGTTTCTCTGTGCAGAAATAGACAAATTTCGCTGAGCTGTTTGGCCACAGGCAGAGCGCAGGTCCTATTCTATGAGACGCTGAGAGACACTAAGGCTGAACGGGAAAGGGGCTGTTCATTGTTAAAACGGGGTAATGTGATTTTTCCCAGCCAATCGCAACCATACACATCCCAGTCATGACGTCGCACACCCATCTCACCCCGCTCTATTCGGTAATCTGATTTGCTGGCCGCCAAAATGACAGGAAGCCCCGAAAATGGCGCGATCTTAATAGAGGAAATCCCTAAAGAAGCATTTATGCTATCTATCATACATGAAAAAACTTTGAGACTCTCGGTTCACATATTTTGATCAAAAAATGTTAAGCTGCCCACGACTTTCAACGTGATCTCAAAATCTGGCAGTCCCACACTATCCTTACCTCTCAAATAGAGCCAATTCCAGGCCTCTCATGGGGCAACCGACCTCCATTATACAGAGAGAAAAAAATAAGAAAACACACCAGACTTGCAAGCTGCACTTCTTATGACAGCCTGTGAGAGTGGTCGGGTGCAGAAAGCCAAAATGGAAGCACCCCTTCCTTCCCATATAGGTTAAAATCAATGTACACCAAGTATAACATATGTTTCTGCACAGAAATAATGGAGGTATAATGGAGGTCGGTTGACCCAGTGAGAGGCCGTGAATTGGCTCTATTGAGAGGTAAGGATAGTGTAGGACTGCCCGATTTTGAGAATCACGTTGAAAGTCGTGGGCAGCTTAAACATTTTTGATCAAATATGTTGAACCCGGAAGTCCAAAGTTTTTCATGTATGATAGATCTTAATAGATGATGCACAGATTTTAACCTTAATTATCGCATGATCTGAAAATTTCGATCACCATAAAAACCTTGCCAATTTCAACTTTGTCGATAAAAGTCGCTCAACACTAGTGTACTCCTATCCGCTTGGATCATCAATAAATCATTAATTTCCTTTCTCTGTTCATAGAGTCGTTCCAACATATGGAGGCTGGAATTCCAATGTTTGGAAATGTCACATATTAGCCTATGCTGAGGGAGGCCGGCCTGCCGCTGCAGCTTAAGGAGGGTGTGCTTGGCGGTTTAAGAACAGCTGAAGTGCAAGCAAAGTTTCCTGGCCATTTTTAGAATGTCTTGCAAATGGGTGTAAGACTTGAACAACCAGATTGAACATGTATGCCATGTAGGGAGCATGGCACAGCCCTCCTCCTTCGCAGCGCGGACACCATGTTCTTTCAAAGTTTTGTCACAATGGTTCTAATTTTCATTTGTCGCGGAGAAAGCCACAAAACGATGACAAATTGCAAAGACCTGGAGCATTTCCTCCCGTGTGTGACTTCGTTCACCCAGGGGTATACTCCTGTCCACTTGAATTATCAAAAATCGTTAATGGCCTTTCTCTGTTCATAAATTTCCCCCTGTTCAATAATTTCCCCCTGTTAATATATTTATTCCTGTTCATCAATTTCCCCCTGTTCATCAGTTCCTGTCTGCCCGTGTACCCGACCTTTCTGCTATGTTACCTGACCTCGAATCTCCGCCGCCTGCCCTGACCTGTTTACCTGACCTTTGACTACGAGTTTCGCCTTACAATTCTAACCTCGCTGCGCCTCGGCTGTCACCGCAAGCTAGTCGCTAGCGACCTGGTAGGACTCCCGCCGCAGAAAGTCCATCCTGCCTTGCGGCGGGCTCTGGTGAAAACCGGACCTATTTAGACCCCGCTCTCTGGCGTGGCGGCTGCAACCTCTTGCAGTGGTCCAGAGGAGCCACTACCCATGTCGTTACAATGGCAGAAGTGAATGCCAAGTTTCCTGGCCAGTTCTTTGAATGGTGCAGAGTCCACCACTTGAAAAGGGAGGGACTACAGTACCACCAACTTGGACAGGAGCACAGTCAGCTTCTGCACTTAGGGATGGCTAGACGCATACTGCTGTCTCTTTGCAATCGTCTCGGTGAAAGACTGCTGGCTTCATGAGTGCCGAGGAGCAGGAGTATCTGGACCGATAGATGATGAAAAAGACAGGGAGTTGTCTTCGGCAGAGGTGGTGAAGCCTTGACTGCTTGAAATGGGAGGCGTGCCACTGGGTGCTGCAGCTGTTGGGACAGAATGGACCACCACAACACGTATGGTGACACTGCATGATATATACGCAGGGCCATGGTGTCAACGTTAAGTCTCTGGTCACTCTTTATATAGTTTTATATAGTTATGTTCAACCGTCCTCTGGTGTCTCATCAAAAAACTGGCACAATGCCGAGTAGGTGATTTTACCACCAAAGCTCCGCAACTGTTACCGCCGCTGCCTCGGTGAGCCCCTGTGCCGCTATTTTCTGGGACTTGCAAAGTGGGTGGTTTAAATCGTGGCCGTTTGGCTCCCAACCTCACACTGCTGCCACCCTGCTGACTCCCGGCCACACTACCGACTTAAGGACTGCGCCACTGCCTGACACGCAAGCTGCCACTCTCTTCTCCCAATGATAATGATGAAGCCCTTGTACACTGTTGGTCTGGGTCAGCTCATAGCATCACACCTCTTTCAAAACCACCAGTATGCTGATGACAGCCAACTTTACATCTCCGACCCAGACATTAACTCTCTACTGTCCAAGATCCCAGATTGTCTGTCGTCCATCTTCTCCTTCTTCTCCTCCCGTCTCCTAAAACTTAATGTAGAGATAATGGAATGCTTCCAGGACCAGGTCAATGTGTAGTCGAGGCTAGGCGACCGCTTAGGGCGCCACTTCATCCCAGGGAGAAAAGGGGGCACAAGGAGGCATGGAGTGGGCTGAATTTTCCATTTGGGGGGCACTTTATGCCTTGTTTAACTAAGGCACCTTACCTTGTCCCAGCCTTGCTTGCTTCACCCAGCTCCCAAGTGCGATCGGCTACATCGATTAGTGTTTGCCTGTCACCGCCGTCCTCCTCAACGGTGTCGCTGTACAAAGCCTGACCGCTCGCAACATAACCCCCCATTGCAACTCTCCTCATCACTATTTGCCCGCTTCTGCAAGAAGCAGTGGATGTCTTCCCCACCTCTTTGCTGCCCACTGTCCTCAAATAGTTGGTCCTCACTGTATAGTGGTGCAGAGGCCATAGCACATAGCAGTTCTCTGGCTGTGGGAAGCAAACAGGAAAGAAGTGGGTTGAGGACAGGTGAGAGCCCCTCACCTGCTCTCAGGCCATGCCAACTAGGGGTTGTGTGTGTCAAACCCACCGACTCTTGGCTGGGGTTGTCAGATGTCATCTGGGAGAAAGTGTATGACCTAGTGTGTGGTCAACACATGGCCGGTAGATGACACCGGATGCTGTGGCCTCGCAGGGTGACTCCTGCTGTGACGTCCCCTTACTGTGCTGCGATCTGTGGCGACTCTGGTAACATACTACTGTGTTTTTTTATGCTATGCTGCCATGACTTTATCAGGCTGCATTCTCGCTTCAGTTTTTTGGTCAGTTTTGCCCCCATAAGTGCCCAGGGAATTTTAGAGTGAAGCGATTCTAATAGCGGCGGCAGTCATATGTGTGTCATACTAAAACACAACATTGTATGAAGACCAAACCAAGCTCCATCTGCATATTTAAGCATGGCACAACATTCTACAGTACCCTGCAGGCTCTGTGCAGCCTGGAAATAGCTGTTTTTTAACGCGATTCGTCCCAAAGTAATTCGGACTGAAACAAATTTTATCGGAAAATTCGGTGAAGTCGGCGAACCGAATTTTTGAGAAATTCGCCCATCTCTACTTACCACTCTTCTTGTTCCTTATAAGAAACACCAAACCCAGAAATAAATTCTAAAAGTGAACAGGAGGTAACTTTCACTCACTGACAGTTTGACAGTGCACTTTTTTGATGTGTTCAATAAAAAAACAAAAGTTTTGAAAAAAACTTTGCAAAGAATGCAAAATTTGTTTTTTTTTTACATTTTTGATGATACGTGTTTTAGGAGATGGGGCTTAGATTAATCTATAGAGTTTAAAGGTGTATTCTCAATTCACTGATTAGCTTTAGGCATGTACAGATGTAGCAGAACTAAACAGAACAGATAACGCACCGTGATATCATGGCACAGAATGTTATCTCACCTTTTTCAATGCTTTTCAATGGCCTTTGTTTACAGATGAGAGCAGATAACACAAAAAGCCGTGATATCACGGTCAAGCTGTACTCTGCTACATCTGTAGGTATAGGTAAATACAGATTATTACCAAATATATCGCTGTTCTGATTTCGCTTCTCTTCAGTTGCACAAATCTCTTTAGTTGCTGGCCACCTCTCTCTGCTCCTACAGGCTAAAACAGTGTCTGGAATGGTGACATCACTCCCTGCTTCTTCCTTATCTTGAAATACAGGAGCTTAATGGCATTACTTACAGACAAGCTTTAACCCTTTAGAGCTCTATAGCCTTGTGCACTACAGTTTACAAACCTCCTGTACTCATGTCACTGTAACGGGATCAGCTAGGATGAGCAGAGCTGATATTCCAATCACTGCTATAGAACCACCCACAGCCTGAACAGGACGTGGCAGTCTTAAAAGGCTGTGAAGAGGAGACTCTGTGAAAATTCCTAGTGGGAAAAACCCTTTAAAGGAATATTCTTACTACATTGATTAGCTTTAAACATGAAGGCAAAGGTAAATAAAGACTGTTACCAAATACATTGCGGTTCTGATTGTGCCTCCCTTCAGAGTTAGAATAGTTCTTATCTCCTGCTTGTGTGCACAGGTTTCTTTAGTTACTGACCACCTCTCTGCACTGTTAGCAGCTGGGATGGTGATGCCACTTGCTGTGATTTATCAGCAGCACAGAAACCTGTTCATCTTTCTTATTGACAAACTTTAACCCTTTAGAGGTCTGTAGCAAAACACTTCTATCATCAATGTCCTTCTAACAGGCTCAACCAGGAATAGCAGAAATGTCACTGCTGAAGAACCAGTGGGAGCCTGAATAGGAAGTGGGAGCCTGAAGCTGTGGAACCACCCACAGTTTGAAAAGGGAGTGGGAGCCTGAAGCTGTAGAACCACCCTGTCACATTCATGCCAAATAGGCCCTCTGCACCTGGCTTTGGTCGCCGGCCACGGCCGCTGCGACCACGACTGTGGCTTCTGCCTCTACATTTCTTCTACGGTGAATGCTGTTTGCAAACTCTGTATGCCTAATTGATTTCTAGCCAACGCCCGTGGCCAGAAACCTTCCAGCACTATTGAGGTTAACTTCTTCTCTTGGTGATTGACAGTTCCTTCTTCCTATCATTTCTGCTCTCCATCCTCCCCTTCACTATTTACAGCCTCACCTTCCTGTCCTCTTTGCCTGCTATATGGTTCTCTTTCCCTATAGTTCGCCTGTACTCTCATTTGACTTTCTGTGCTCTTTGAATCTTGCTTTGGTTCCTGGTTATTCTATTGTCTCACTTTTTTGGTAATGAGCTGCCCGTTTGTTATTGACCTTGCCAGCTCGACTTCTCTTGTTTGTTCCATGTTTGTTTGTCTTCGTCTGTGTTCCACTTGACTCAGAGCAGTCATCAGTCTTCAGGTGCGGCCGGCCTAGTAAGGAGTCGGGTTCCCCAAAAGGCAGGGACAGAGGTTGGGACCTGAGTCAGCACCTCACTCGTCTCTGTCTCTGCATTTTCCCTGACAGCCTGAAATGAGAGTGGGATTCGGGTACTCTAGAACCAACCACAGCCTGAACAGGAAGTGGTATCCTGAAGCTGTAGAACCGCCCACCGCCTAAACAGAAAGTGGGAGCCTTAAACTGGCTTTAAAGAGCAGGCTCTGTAAAACTGCATGGTGAGAACAAGTCTTTAAGGTTATTTATGCTCTGTTGCACACAGAGCATGAGGGGGAGGGTCCTGCTGCAACTTTTGACAGTCAAACGCAGAAATCTGAGAAGTGATTAACGCCCACAGCCTGAACAGCGTTCCAGTGTTCCATAAAATAACAAAATAAAATAGTTTGTTTTTTTCCATCAAAATATACAGAATATCACAAAAGTGAGTACACCCCTCACATATTATAACTTTTCATGGTACAACACAGAAGATATGACACTTTGATACAATGTAAAGTAGTCAGTGTACAGCTTGTATAACAGTGTAAATTTGCTGTGCCCTCAAAATAACTCAACACACAGCCATCAAGCAACAAAAGAGAGTACATCTCTAAGTTAAAATGGCTAGATTGTATCATACTCCTCCACAGTTTCATGTGACTCATTAGTATTATAAGTTATCAGGTGTGAATGTGGAGCAAGTGTGCTAAATTTGGTGTTATCACTCTCACACCCTCTCATACTGGTCACTGGTAGTTCAACACCACTCCTCATGGCAAAGAACTCTCTGAGGAGCTGAAAAAGATAACTGTTGCTGTACATAAAGATGGCCAAGGCTATAAGAGGATTGCCAGCACCTTGAAACTGATCTGCAACACGGTGGCAAAGACCATACAATGGTTTAACAAAACAGGTTCCACTCAGAACAGGCCTCGCCATGGTTGCCAACATTGCTCCAGATGTTAGAGAGTGGAGGGTCAGCCTGTCAGTGTTCAGACCATACTCCACACACTGCATCAAATTGGTCTGCATGGCTTTCATCCCAGAAAGAAGCATCTTCTAAAGATGATGCACAAGAAAGCCCACAAACAGTTTGCTGAAGACAAGCAGACTAAGGACATGGATTACTGGAACCATGAGTATGATTAGACCAAGATAAACTTATTAAGTTCAGATGGTGTCAAGTGCGTGTGGTGCAACCAGGTGAGGAGCACAAAGACAAGTGTGTCTTGCCTACGATCAAGCATGGTGGTGGGAGTGTCACGGTTTGGTGTTATACACACATGAGTCTAATTCAGTTGTATATATATATATATATATATATATATATATATATATATATATTATATATATATATATATATATATATATATATATATATATATGTACATACATATGCCTGTCATATCTTTCTTTCATTTTAGGATCACATACTTTTGTGACCATTTTCTTTTGTAGGACTGTACTAGTACTAAAATATTAGATCCTGCTGCTTGTGAGACTTGGACAATGGAGGAATGCATGGGTTTGATTGTGAAGTGTGTTTGATTTGGTTGCTAAAGGAATGTATGGGTGAATATATGTATACACACAACCAAATTACACACACAACCAAATTAGACTCACTGAATTAGACTCACCAACCAGAGATGGGTATACATGAATTCTTGTTTCTTCTGTTTCGTTAGGATGTATGTCCATGGGTGGAGATCTGTACATACCCATCTGAGCATAATGCAGGAGATCAGTGACATTATTTAGGGTGTTATAGGTACAAGTGTTGTTGGACCATTCTTTTCAGGATGAAAATTCCGCTAAGGGCTGTGATAAGGTTCTCTTGGTTACAGGGATAGAATAATTTGGATAACCAATAATCCTTCCCTTTCAGTATGGATATGTACGAATCGCTAACATAAATCCAAATGAAACAGAAAAAATCAGGATTCATGTATGTCCATCGCCAGTTGGTGAGTCTAATTCCTTATACATTAATTTTAACTATTTCAAAGTAAAAGTTACTTTTTCTGAAATATCTTTTCCCTCAACATTATGCTTAAAACCTGCAGAGTTGTATGACATCAAAAACGTACACATAGGCTGTATGGACAAAACATTGAACTTTACTTCATTTTTATAAATTGGTGCATAAAAGACATAGTTCTATGACGAACACCTTAGGCAATGAAAAACATATGAAAACGTGGCAGTACTTAGCTGTATAGCTTCTCCTGTTTAGGAGGTGAGTGATAGTCCCATAATAGACTAGTAGGAGCCGATCATGCTGGGTTGCAGCCCAGTGCCGCCATGCAATGACGCGACGTTTCGGAAGGCACGCCTTCCTTTCTCAAGCATGCGTTGTAAAGGCACGTCATCCTCTTTATTCCCTGACCATGATTACACAGGTGTGCAAGTCATGTTATCTATACTAAAAACAATATACTAACATCACTGTTAAAAACAATATAAATATCTCAAGCTTAGAGGACATGAAAAAGGTATAGAAGCATATTTTATATAGTGCATAAGTTACAAATAGCAACGTAGACTCAAAGACTCATTTAACCCCTTTGGTGCAATTGTATCCATTGTTGCAATCCAATACGCCTCCCTCTGTAGTAACCTAGTTTTATTCTGGCATATATCTGAGATGTTCACCTGTTCAAGTACACACCAACGTAAATCACAGATATTATGTTGGTATTCATTGAAATGTTTCGCTACAGTTGTTTCACCAAATTTTGTGGGTGCGTCTGAGTTGTCTTTTTTATTTTTAAAATTTCTAATAGCACTTTTATGTTCCCCTATCCTGATTCTCACTGGGCGGCTGGTCTGTCCTATATACCATTTGCTACATGGACATTTTAACATGTAGATTACGTTGTTGCTAGTGCAACTAAAGTATCCTTTTAATGGTATATCATATCCCTGATGTGGATGTTTAATTGTTGAACCTTTAATAATAGCGGAACAGTTGTTGCACGATAGACAAGGATGTGTCCCATTACGTTTAGTCCGAAGGATTTTTTGTCTGGAAATCTGTGTAGGGCGCAAATCTGAGTGTATAAGGCTGTTGCCTATTGTTTTACCACGTTTATATATGAAACGTGGTTTGTCCCTAAACAGATGTCCAAACTTGGGGTCAGATTGTAGCAAGTGCCAATTATGATTAATGGCATTTTTTATGATGTTAGAATGCTTATCATACGTGGAAATTAAATTAAATCTAGGCTGTTGTTTATTCGTTACTTTCCCTTTAAGAAACTCTTCTCTATTTTTTGCTCTGATTTCTAAACCTATCTGTACCAATTTTTTCTCATTGTAACCTCTTTTCACGAATTTGTTAACCAATTCCTGCATTTTTAAATCATACATATCAATATCTGAACAAATGCGACGTGCCCTTATCATTTGGCTTTTTGGTATGCCATAAAATATTGAAGGAGTATGAAAACTTGATCGATGGAGAATGTTATTGCGTTCTGTGGGTTTAGAATATAGCGTTGTTTGGAATGTATTACTACTTGAGTCCCTAATAATTTTAACATCCAAATATTCTATTTCAGTCTTCTGAATATTTATGCTAAATTTAATCAATGGATGTCGAGAATTGAGATACCCCACAAATTCATTTAGTTGTTTCTCATTCCCCGTCCACATTAAGATGACGTCATCGACATAACGCTGCCACAACTTTATATGTGTGGAAAATTCCGATGTATGTACATGATCAATTTCAAACCTGATCATGAAAAGATTGGCTGCACTAGGCGCGACAGGCGAGCCCATAGATAAGCCTTGGATCTGTAAAAAATATTCATTTCCAAATCGAAAATAGTTTTTTAGCAGCACCAAATCGAATAACGTCATCAAAAAGGTTATGTGTCTATTGGTTAAAGTTACATCATGCATTAGAGCTTCTCTGACTGCCTGTACGCCCAAATCTTAATGTGGACGGGGAATGAGAAACAACTAAATGAATTTGTGGGGTATCTCAATTCTCGACATCCATTGATTAAATTTAGCATAAATATTCAGAAGACTGAAATAGAATATTTGGATGTTAAAATTATTAGGGACTCAAGTAGTAATACATTCCAAACAACGCTATATTCTAAACCCAAAGATCGCAATAACATTCTCCATCGATCAAGTTTTCATACTCCTTCAATATTTTATGGCATACCAAAAAGCCAAATGATAAGGGCACGTCGCATTTGTTCAGATATTGATATGTATGATTTAAAAATGCAGGAATTGGTTAACAAATTCATGAAAAGAGGTTACAATGAGACAAAATTGGTACAGATAGGTTTAGAAATCAGAGCAAAAAATAGAGAAGAGTTTCTTAAAGGGAAAGTAACGAATAAACAACAGCCTAGATTTAATTTCATTTCCACGTATGATAAGCATTCTAACATCATAAAAAATGCCATTAATCATAATTGGCACTTGCTACAATCTGACCCCAAGTTTGGACATCTGTTTAGGGACAAACCACGTTTCATATATAAACGTGGTAAAACAATAGGCAATAGCCTTATACACTCAGATTTGCGCCCTACACAGATTTCCAGACAAAAAATCCTTCGGACTAAACGTAATGGGACACATCCTTGTCTATCGTGCAACAACTGTTCCGCTATTATTAAAGGTTCAACAATTAAACATCCGCATCAGGGATATGATATACCATTAAAAGGATACTTTAGTTGCACTAGCAACAACGTAATCTACATGTTAAAATGTCCATGTAGCAAATGGTATATAGGACAGACCAGCCGCCCAGTGAGAATCAGGATAGGGGAACATAAAAGTGCTATTAGAAATTTTAGAAATAAAAAAGACAACACAGACGAACCCACAAAATTTGGTGAAACAACTGTAGCGAAACACTTCAATGAATACCAACATAATATCTGTGATTTACGTTGGTGTGTACTTGAACAGGTGAACATCTCAGATATATGCCAGAATAAAACTAGGTTACTACAGAGGGAGGCGTATTGGATTGCAACAATGGATACAATTGCACCAAAGGGGTTAAATGAGTCTTTGAGTCTACGTTGCTATTTGTAACTTATGCACTATATAAAATATGCTCCTATACCTTTTTCATGTCCTCTAAGCTTGAGATATTTATATTGTTTTTAACAGTGATGTTAGTATATTGTTTTTAGTATAGATAACATGACATGCACACCTGTGTAATCATGGTCAGTGAATAAAGAGGATGACGTGCCTTTACAACGCATGCTTGAGAAACGTCGCGTCATTGCATGGCGGCACTGGGCTGCAACTCAGCATGATCGGCTCCTACTAGTCTACTATGGGACTATCCACCTCCTAAACAGGAGAAGCTATACAGCTAAGTACTGCCACGTTTTCATATGTTTTTCATTGCCTAAGGTGTTCGTCATAGAACTATGTCTTTTATGCACCAATTTATAAAAATGAAGTAAAGTTCAATGTTTTGTCCATACAGCCTATGTGTACGTTTTTTGATTTATATAGGGGAGTCTAAGCAAGGTACTCCTAACGGCTGGGACTATAACGTGTGCACTGCTAATATACGGCATTGTTTGCAATTATTGGAGTTGTGTGACATTACAGATTTAGTATTACATAATTTACTTGTAACCAGTCTGTGTTGACATCTTGAAAAATTTAATATTTAATTATATTTTCTTATAAATACGATATACACTCACCGGCCACTTTATTAGATACACCATGCTAGTAACGGGTTGGACCCCCTTTTGCCTTCAGAACTGCCTCAATTCTTCGTGGCATAGATTCAACAAGGTGTTGCAACGATGCTCAATTGGTACCAAGGGGCCCAAAGAGTGCCAAGAAAATATTCCCCACACCATGACACCACCACCACCAGCCTGAACTGTTGATACAAGGCAGGAAAGATCCATGCTTTCATGTTGTTGACGCCAAATTCTGACCCTACCATCCGAATGTCGCAGCAGAAATCGAGACTCATCAGACCAGGCAACATTTTTCCAATCTTCTACTGTCCAATTTCGATGAGCTTGGGCAAATTGGAGCCTCAGTTTCCTGTTCCTAGCTGAAAGGAGTGGCACCCAGTGTGGTCTTCTGCTGCTGTAGCCCATCTGCCTCAAAGTTCGCCGTACTGTGTGTTCAGAGATGCTTTTCTGCCTACCTTGGTTGTAACGGGTGGCTATTTGAGTCACTGTTGCCTTTCTATCAGCTCGAACCAGTCTGCCCATTCTCCTTTGACCTCTGGCATCAACAAGGCATTTCCGCCCACAGGACTGCCGCTCACTGGATGTTTTTTATTTTTCGGACCATTCTCTGTAAACCCTAGAGATGGTTGTGCGTGAAAATCCCAGGAGATCAGCAGTTTCTGAAATACTCAGACCAGCCCTTCTGGCACCAACAACCATGCCACCTTCAAAGGCACTCAAATCACCTTTCTTCCCCATACTGATGCTCGGTTTGAACTGCAGGAGATTGTCTTGACCATGTCTACATGCCTAAATGCACTGAGTTGCCGCCATGTGATTGGCTGATTAGAAATTAAGTGTTAACGAGCAGTTGGACAGGTGTACCTAATAAAGTGGCCGGTGAGTGTAGGTGCATATAGTACAGGTCAACATCCAACAGTATGCCATAAAGTTGGCCCTGCATGCGTGGCTTTGGCCACAACACACATTGTAATCACTGTATTACCTGCCTGAATTATAGGGCCACATGTATGAATCCTGGCGCTGACAGACCAGTTCTAAATCACTTTAAGGTAGTATAGACTGCGCCAGAATGTATGAAGCTGTTCTTCTGCAGTTCATACATACAGACGCAGTCTAGTGCCAATACCACAAGTCTGGCTCAGGCACCACCTTTACCCTAGTCTGGCTGTTCTTCTGTAGGTCATACATACAGGGCAGTGTAGAGTCAATACCACAAGTCTGGCTCAGGCACCACCTTTACCCTGGTCTGGCTGTTCTTCTGCAGGTCATACATACAGGGCAGTGTAGAGCCAATACCACAAGTCTGGCTCAGGCACCACCTTTGAAATGTAATAGAGCCTTTTATTTCTTTAAGCTGAGTATCGCATGCACTGCTCCTAATTCAGGGATCTCCACTCCCACATAGGCATTCACAAAATACGTTCATAGAGCCAGTGCAGTAAAAGCTGTAGCACCTTTAATAATAACTTCATTCAAAATAGACATTCACCCGTGATTCACAGTATGTCCCATATGTAGATGAATGAAAAAGCATATACTCAGCATGTTCAGATGCGTCATAGCCTGCCGTTCACAATTCGTTCATGGCGCCGCTCCTAGCATGGGAAGCGATGAGACGCCGGCAATCGAGCAGGACTGAGTCACTCGTGGATGTTTCGGGGTTAGCTCCTCCCCTTCCTAAAGCACCTCCCCTTCCTCAAGTGCTTGAGGAAGGGGAGGAGCTATCAACGAAAATTCAACTAGTGACTCAGACCTGCTCGATTGCCGTCGTCTCATCGCTTACCATGCTAGGAGATGCGCCATGAACGAAATGTGAACTGCAGGCTATGCCGCAACTGAACATGCTGAGTATATGCTTTTTCATTCATCTACATATGGGACATACTGTGAATCACGGGTGAATGTCTATTTTTAATGAAGTTATTATTAAAGGTGCTCAGGCACCACCTTTACCCTGGTCTGGCTGTTCTTCTGCAGGTCATATATACAGGGCAGTGTAGAGCCAATACCACAAGACTGGCTCAAGCACCACCTTTACCATGGTCTGGCTGTTCTAACTGTTTTGCGCCAAAGGTTTGGCGTCAAAGAATCATAAATGTGTCTACTTCTACTAATGTGGTGTGACACCCCCAGAGCACCCCAAAACTTTGGTGCACTAAAAAGTGTCTTTGGTGCAGTACCAAGACAGTTATTGTGCCAAAGTTTGGAATGCGCTTTTTCAAACATCTATAGAACACAGCTTTTTGCTACTACAGCTTTTTGAGGCCATAATTCTGGTGCAGTCCCGTTCATACATGTAGCCCATAGTGTTTTGCTACTAATAAAAGTCAATGCAGTCCTGTTGGGAATGGCAAGTTGACAGCAAGAGCCATCCAAAATGGAACTGATTGCCTCAGACTGTCATGGGCAGTGCAGGCAATACATGATCCCAGCAGGATACAGGGTTATATACATTTCTTTCTTCTGTACTGACGTGTAGTTGAATGAGAATTAGCTATGTGGCAATTTAGACATGACACACATTGCCTGTCTAAACTTATGATATAGTCCTAACCAAACTTCCATTCAACTCTAACTTTCAACACAGAAGAATGAAGGTTATGCTGCTCTGTAGCACCCAGAGCAGTCTGCTGGGATAGATCAAACTCATGCAACAATGTGAATTTGTTTCACATATATGTGAGTTGCGATTCGGATTCAGGTCAAAATCAACTTTGTTTTGAAAAACTGAGCAAGACATTTGGTTGGCCCCAAAATGTTTTAATAAAAATCACCAAACAAATAGACCATAACTGTTACCCTAAATTTGGATCTTCTGAAAGGTTAAAAAGGGATTAATTTACCAATCCGGCAACACAACGCTTTTGTTGCGGCCTAACTTCTGGTTCGATGTCCCGCTTGACATTACTTCCAGCTACTTCGCCATAGGCCTAACTTTTTGCTAACTTGAAGTTATTTCAGACATCATGTCTAGCGTTACTTCTGGTTACCTCAACAAAGACCCAACATTATGGTAGCAAGAAGTGACATTTTACCAAAAGTTAGGCCACAGCAGGAGCATCACATCTCTGTGCTGGTAAGTTAATCCCCTTTAACCTTTTAGGGTATGTTCACATAATTGATATTAATGAAGGATTCAACACGCAGATTCTGCATCAAGTTTCTTGTTAAAATCCTTGTGTAATCTGATGGCCATTTGAAGACCGTCCTCTAGGTCACACAGTGAACTACAGCACAGATTTTCCACATCACGGTTTTCAAATCCATAATGCAGAAAATAGAATGAACATGTCAATTATTTTGAGCAGATCTTCTTCAGATCCTCCTCCGGTACAGCTTTTGCGTGTTGGCCCCATTAATATGAGGCTAACCCACGTCTAAATCAGAGGCGAATACCTTGTCTATAAAGTGAAAATCCTTGGCAGAAATCCAACTTGTTGCCTCAGATACAGTTAGGTTCATATATATTTGGACACTGACACAAATTTAGTTTTTTGTACCTGTTTTCTGAAACCTATTCAAGTTATACTTATATAATGGACATAAAGTTCAGACTTTCAGCTATCATTTGAGGGTGTCCACATTAAAATTAGATTACATTTTTAGGAATTTCAGCTCTTTAACATGGACCACCCTGTTTTTAAAGAAAATGTTAATTTCTAATACTTGGTTGAAAACTCTTTGTTGGCCTGAAGTCTTGAACTTATGGACATCACCAGACGCTGTGTTACCTCCATTTTATTGCTCTGCCAGGCCTTTACTGCATCGATTTTCAGTTGCTGTTTGTTTGTGGCCTGTCTGTCTGAAGTTTAATTCTGCAATATTCAGCGACATAATATGGGCTCAAATACAGCCAAATACAGCCACACTGATTGATCGGCATTTCATAATACAGATGGACAATGACCCTAAACATAAAGCCAAAACAACTCAGGAGTTTATTAAAGCAAAGAAGTGGATTATTCTTGAATGACCAAGACTAAATTTCAGACAAAAAGGCCACAAACAAACAGTAACTAAAAACTGCTGCAGTAAAGGCTGATGCAGAGCATTAAAAAGGAGGAAGCACAGAGTCTGTTTATGTCCATGAGTTGAAGACTTCAGGCCGTCATTGCCAACAAAAGGTTTAGAACCAAGTATTAGAAATTAACATTTTATTTACAATTATTTAATTTTGGTCCCTTTAAAAACAGGACAGCATATGTTAAGGAGCTGAAACTCCTAAACCCTTGATCCAATTTTAATGTGGATACTCTCAAATTAAAGCTTAAATTCTGTCCATTATATAATTACAACTTGAATATGTTTCAGTAAACAGTTACAAAACAATTACAAAGCATTTAGCCATTGCCTTCCTGCCCTCCTAATTAGTATTGTAGACTGCAGGCTGTCTACAAAACATTTTGGCTATGTTCACACGGCTTAACTGCGGGACGTAATTACGCCCCGCAATTACGCCGTGTGGAGGGGGGCGGGAGGGGGGGCGGGAGCGGGGGGCCGGCACCTCGCCGGCCCATAGATTTGCATTACCAGCGGCATGTATACGCCGCTGGTAATTCACATGTCAATTATCTCCCCGCCCAGCGGATTCGCCGAGTTGGGAGAGGGAACATAATCCATAGTTCTCTATGAGAACTGTGGATTACCGTAATGACTGGGCCGTTTTCAGCCCGTAATTTGCGCACTTCGGCGCGTAATTATGGACCGAAATATGGCCCATTTTAAGCCGTGTGAACATGGCCTAAGGGTGCGTTCCCACGTCACAGGACAAATACCGTCCAGTTTGCCGGCCGGTATTTAGCCTGTTTTGCGGCCTTCCCCACGGACGCGGATGGGACAGATGTTCATTGACATGCACAGATTCCGTCCGAAACCAGACGGACGAGTGTGCAAGCACAATGTTTTGCGGCTGGACCGTGGGCAGAAAAAACGCCGGACGGAAAACCCGTGCAGTGGGAACTGCTGCACGGGTTTTCCATAGAGCACCATTGTGCTCATTTTCGGCCGGTTTTTCAGGCAGTCTGAAAAACCGCAAACCTGCTGAAAAACCGGCCGAAAACCTTTGCCTTGGGGACATGCCCTAACGGTGTGTTCTGACATAGGGAGTATAATGATAGTGTGATTAGGGGTGGTTAGATGCATCTTCTCATGTGGTGTCATGTATATGGACAGGGCCCACTGCACTGCTATGGTCAGGGCCCCTTGATAGCTATTAAGGTGGCCCTAGTGAACAGGGCCCCATTCAAATAACACTAGTGGGAAGCATGAAGAATACATTAAGGGCCACGTGAATGAAAACTGTCTAAGTCTAAGACTTTGTTTTTTCCCATAGCAACCAATCAGAGCTCTCCTTTCGTTTCATATAGTGCACTGAAAAAATTAAAAAGGAGCTCCGATTGGTTGCTATGGGTAACAAAGAAAGTCTTAGACCTAGACATTTTTCAAACATGATCCCCTAAATACATACCACAAGAGACTTGCTATTACCTGTATAAATCGCTCTCACGTTTATAACATGTTGCACCCTTACAAGGCGTCACACCTCTGGAAGGGATGAATTACATGACAAATGTGAAAATAGCTGGTGAATGGGATATACATAAAAGTTCTGTACCTAACACCCACTTAAATGCACAGAGGTTTCCATTCAATGCGTCCTCTCCCGCCAGCTTTCTGACTCAATCTACTTTGTATGAAAGTTGAACTGTGTTTTTGGAATATTTGACGCCCACTCCCGCTTTCTGTAGGAAACTGCAGGGAGCTGGTTTAATAATACACATTTTAACATTTACAAAACCCATTTAATTTCCATGACAAAAGATATTTTGTTTTCTTGTAGGAAACCTCAACATTTATTTGCAGCCAGGAAAATAGACTAATAGATTTTAATCAAAGGTGGTAGGTAGAGTAAAACATTTAGTGCCAAGTAACGCTCAGTATTAAATCGTCTTTGGAAAGCCGGGAGCCAGTGCATTTCTTATCGTGATGACACACTTCAAATAGGAACAATATTATTGAAGGGATCACATTGTTCACCTGAAATAAATATACTGCATTGTGCTATGTCACCATCTTGTGGATTCTTTTGTTTGTCTGTCGCTGTGATAAAAGCTTTCCATACAAATACTTTTCTTGTTTTGTACGTGTTACAAAATACAATTTGCGAAATGATTAAAAAGTTACGTAAATAAAGTAAAGTTGAATTCTTCTGAAAAAAAAATTAACTATATATCTGCAGGGTAGTTATTGCTCTTTGGATTTGGATCAATGTTACACTCAACCTAAATCTATTCCATTTGATTTAGCCTGGCCCAAATCAAATGTTTGCAAAAATCTAAAAAAAAAAAAAATTAACCCAAGCCCTAACCCTAAAGTGGGTCTAGAGTTTTAAGGATTAACTCACTTTTCCATGGCACTCCAAGTCTTATGGGGCTCCTGGCAACTTCACTTCCAGTTAATGTAGCCCAGACTGTAACGCAACCAGAAAAAAAATATAGTGTGTTAATGTAACCAAAACAGACTGGAGGTGATTTGCTGGCAGACCCTCTCCCCCAAACATGGAGTGCCCCAGAAAGGTAAATTAGCCATTAAAAACCTGATAACACTTGAACCTCAATTCAGAGTTAGGAATAGGATTAGCTTTTGGGTTCGGGTAAGAGGAAACATTTGGATTAGGGAGATCCGAAAGTAAATTTTTTTCACAAATTCAGCCAAACATTTGTCAAACAGATTAGGAACAAATTCACTCAAAGAAACATTGTTAAGAGTTTGAACGTTTATAAATCTAGGTAGATTCTGAATCTTATTTCACAGGTCTCAACAGTATTCCCCAGTAATTCTAACCAGGGCTGCCATAAAAAATTTCTGGGCTCCCTACATCTGAATCTTCTGGGCCCCTGCCCATTACCAATTCCTGTCTTGCCCCATACAATTGGACCCTTTTTTTTGTTTAGAAATTTAATCAGGACCTCAAGATTACCTATTCTATTATTTTTAGGAGCAGGAAAGCCAACAAGAGCCCCTGATTAAGGGTGCATTTTTGGTGCATTTTTGATGCGTTTTTAATGTGTTTTTTTGTGCAGGAAGGCACAGCAATTAATGCTGTACATCACTGCACAAAAATGCGGCAAAAATTGCGGTAACATTTTTTACCCCATTTTTGTGCAGCAATGTAAAGCATTAATTGCTGTGCCTTAATGAACAAAAAAAGCATTGAAAAATGAATAAAAAATGCACCAAAAACGCACTGAGTGTCCACTGTCTGGACCAGGAATAATGTGTATAACACCGAAACGCGTCGGTCGGTTTCCAGCTCATACCCGACAGCATACTGTTGAGTACTGTTGGTGTTTTCGTATCGTTCATTTGATGACTTACTGTTTCTATGGATTTTAAAATGATTATTTAATAAAGCAATTATATTTTATTATTGGCTTGCCATCACAACATTGAATGAGACGACTGTTTTGTTTATCTTTTATATGGTGTTGAACTTCCTCCCACTCCAAAGTAGCTCTTTCCCCAGGTCTATGCCCCAAAATACATAGCAGAAAATAACTATTTCCTGATTCACACAGTCCAGTGACACAGAAGCATTTACAAGCAATTGAGCCCCATAGTGGTCAGGTACCCGGGGGGACTACATGTGAAAGGAAAAAAAAATAATAATATAATAAAAAATACTAAAAGTTCAGATGAAATGAATAGGCTTACTCAACTCCATCTAACAAATAAAAAATGAACACATAATTGGTAAAAGTCCGATCTATGAAATATATTACATCATTTATTCCATATCCTGAACACCTTAACAGAAAAAACATTCCAAAATGGTACCAATAAAAAGTAAATTTCAGCCTGCAAAAGATGAGCCCTCACTCAGGTCCATAGGTAGAAAAACAAAACAGTTGTTGGCCACAGGAAATGGTGCTGTAGTGTAAATGCAAGAAATAGAGCATATGTTTTTGAAAGTAATAAAAAATAAAAAAAACTTACACATTTGGTACTGCTAGAATTGTACTGACCTGCAGAATACAGATAACACATCATTTATACCATATAAACAAAACCCCCACAAACATGGCACAAGTACATTTTTCTTCACATTTTACCCCCCATTTTTTACGGTTTCCCGGTATATTCAATGGTATGGTTAATACCACCATCAAAAAGTAAATCTTGTCCTGCAAAAAACAAGCTCTCATATACCTATGTAGATAGAAAACTACAAAAAGTAAGGGTTCTCGGAAAGTGGAGAATAAAAAATATCTAAGAGCCAAAAAATTATCACCGACTGTCAGGAAGATACTACAAAGGGAAAAAGTTTTTGAAAATATTATTTTTCTGTGTATTATGTAACCATGTTAGGTGATGTTTGTCATATAGGTGGTTTACTACATTTTGTAGTTTTCCATCATTCAATTGAATAATTGATTAGAATGTCCCCTGCCTTAAAGAGATATTACCATCATTTTTTTTTCATATTGACAAGCAGCATGTGACTACTTTCTTCAAATTGGGTAGATTCCTGCACTTCTCAATCTCCTCAATAGATATGCCTATTTATCTTACTACAAACTAAATATAACAAAGTCCATTATTTTACCGATACATTGCAGTACCTCATTCAAAACCCAACTCCCAAACATAAACTTTATCTGGGCAGAAAATTACGTCCCATATTTAGGAATTAAACTATAACCTGACTTGAATACCACCATTCAAAAAAAAACTAGAAGCTATTATCTCCTTTATAAACAATGAAATCAATAGAGTTTCTCAACTTCCTTTATCGTGGTTGGCTTGCATAAATTTATCCAAAATGTTACTCTTACCCCGATATCTATATGTAGCAGGATCCCTACCGTTCCTCTTGCCCAGCTCCTTGATGACCACTCTTCAAAACCATATATTGAGATTTATATGGGGATCAAAGAAGCCTAGATTTCAAAGGAAATATTTGTATAGGAAAAATGCAGAGGGTGGCCTATCGGTACCTAATCTAGTACAGTACAATCTCACATCAATCCTGGAACCCATGTTTTTCTTTTGGAATTTTCCCGAAAAGCATCATTGGTTAACCATCGAGAACACAATGATCTCAAAGAGTTCATTTAAAGATTGTTTAATTGCTATGCTCTGCGGGGACACTCCTAAAACATACGAACTACTCTCGCTTTCCCACGCAGCGCAGATGTGGTATAAATATGTTGCTGGTAAGCAATTAGTAACAATTGATAAGCGCCATTGCCCCCTATCAGCCTTAAAATTATCTTACCAGATGTCCCAATTACACAATGGATTAGCCATGGAATATGTGAGGTGGGAGACTTGTTTTATAAAGGCCGCTTTAAACAGTTCGAGGACTTAGTGCAAAAATATTCGATCCCAAGACATCAATTTTTTGCATATTTGCAACTAAGACATTTTATTCAGTCTCAATGCCGGTCAGTCACCCCTCAAGCCTCCTCACTGCTACATGATTTCCAGTGGCAGAGATATAATAACATAAAAGGACTATCGGCCGCTTATCAATCCTTGATTAGTACAGATTTAAATACTAAACCTAGTTATGCTGTAAAGTGGGAAATGGAAATTTCTTGTTCGTATTCGACAGCAGATTGGTTAAAGGCGGCCAACATAATTTCCAAACACTCTAGATGTGCCAATCATGTAGAAATCTCCAGGAAAATCCACCTTCAATGGTATTTAGCACCAAACAGAATCTCCCATATTTCCCCTGGGTACCCACACCTCTGTTGTAGGAGTTGTGGACTAAAAGGATCACTTCTACATATGTGGTGCAGTTGCCCTTTAATCCAACAAATTTGGAAACAGTTGGAATTCCTCTTATCTGAGGTTTTTCAATGGCATATTTCCCTTACTCCAGAATTGGCCATATTAGACCTTACATATAAGGACATCCCCTGTTCTTTTCATACAGTTCTTTCACATTCCTTAATTGCTACTAGAACGGTAATTGCGGCACGATGGAGAACTCCAAAGTCCCCCAACATTAAGAGATTATTAACAGACAGTATCATTGTGAGACAAGTCTGGTAATTCCCCCACACTTACTGGTTAAAACTAGAAACAACTGGCTGCCTTGGACTCTATCCAAACACTTTATTTAAAGGTCCGGTCTACATATCTAATCTGTACGTTACTTTATAATTGTCAGACCCTTGCATGGTTATGAACATTTGATGTATTTATTTTTGCTTAAAATTTGCTTGGATTGACATGTTATTGCCTTGTAATTCAGAATTCTGAAACTGTGGATACACTGAACGTTTTGCATACATGGCATTTGTTATATCCTATTTGTCCCTTCCCTGCCCCTTCCCTCTTTCTTACCCTTCCTTTGTTTTCCTGAATTGCTTATTGATATGTTTTGAGGAAAATGAATACAAATTTCAAGTGAAAAAAAAAGTTGAGCTCTGATTGGTTGCTATGGGCAACACAGACAGTCTAAGACCTATACAGTTTTCATACATAAGGCCTGTTGTCTTTTCATGTATTGTTCATGTTATTACCCTAGTTTAATCTTATTTATTCTTGTCTGGAGAACAACAGAGCAATCATTTTGTCCTATACTACTATTTCTGATGTGATTAGATAGAGACAAGCAGCACCAACACTAAAGTGAGATCAGTCTGTTGTGCCATTCAGGAGTTTTATCTCTTTACTATCACAGCAAGAAAAGAACAAGATTTTATATGAATTTTTTATTTACAAAGGACTGCATTGAAAAAAAATTCTGCCATTTTTTTTTTTATTTTTTTAAATTGTCTTCCAAGAATATTGGTTTTCAAAAATGTCTGATGTTAAATTTTTGTCAAGTTATATTACTCAGGTTTTTTAACTCTATAAACTATTTGCTCAAAAAGTAAAAAAAAAAGTTTCAAGGGATTGCAAAAACTTGCATTTTCTGAAAAGGACAATCTCTTGTACTCCTGCTCCTCTTTCCCATGACTGAGTCACTGATGAAGGCCTGCTATGGCCGAAATGTCGGACAAATGTGAATATTCTCATAAATCTTTTTGCGCATTTTGTATATTTGCATGGAGAGTTGATTTTTGATATACTTATTAATTCAATATTTTTTTCTTCAACTAAATAAGGAGTGCCGTGGATTCTCTATATTCTGGACTCCTCCAGTGATAAGATCCCCCTCATCCTGACTAGATATTTTATAGGGTGATGTAAGGTGAAAATCATCCGCTGAAAATCCCAACCCCCTGTTCTCAGATGAGGGCCCTGTGCTGTGTGTATTGGCCATAGTAGCCTGTTTATCACTATGACAGATAATATTAATAATGTTACTCACCTCTATAGGTTTCTTCACTTCGAATTTACTTTGTTGATGTAGCTTGAATAAAAGAATTGATTTTCTCTCCGTTCTGACCATACTGCTAAAGCACAAATCTGTGAAAGTTCTTGTAACTTTGACATGGAAATATTGAATAAACATATTTGATCGGATTCTTGTTTTCCACTAAACTAAGCGTGTTTCCTTCTGTGGGCGCATTCCAACTATTAGCTTTTCCAGTTTTTACTGTCAGATTTACCCAACCTCAGTCGGATTATACAGAATGTGTCATGTTAAGGCAAAATCTCTGCCCTGGGCTCATCCAGCCCTGGAAATCTCAATATATTAAACTTCAAAGGAGCCGCTTGCTACAGTCTGACACTATTTACAGGAGAACTCTACATCTCACTCCCGGATCTTTACTTTCTTCCTGTGTAAGTGTTTGAGTTTTGAAAGACGTTAAAAATAACACCACCAGTGGTGAAGGAGCCCCGTCACTTCTCATGACATTATGGCTCTAGTGAATTCTTTTATTCTGTAAGACATAACATTGGAATATATCAACTCTTAGAATTCGGCATCATGCCGTACTTCAGTTATCCCTTCTGGAAAGGTATTAATAAATTCACAACTGGGTGTTGCCATTTACCTTGTCCGTAGAGTGTGTCATTACCCAGTGTCACATCGCCATTAGTGAATGGGTGATGTCACAGTATACAGGGACATGCCCTATTGACAAGACGAGCTGTGATTCTGTTGAGGTTTATTTCTCCATACTTATTGGGGATCAGTAATAGAGGGATAGCACTATTAAGAATTCTAAGAAAATATACTTAAAATGTATTTAGAATAGATTAGTAACAGAAGTATTTACTAAAACAGACACGTTAGTGGAGCCAACATAGAAACTACAAGCCAACAAAGACCCTATGAATAACCATTGTTTCAAAAACATTCACCTTCTATACAACAGAATTGTATAAGGCTCTGTCCACACAACTGTAAGAAATACAGACTTTTACATATTGAAAATTATTTGATATGGTATACTTCGATATGATATGTATAAGGTATTTCACTTGTGGGAATACAGGCAGTCCCCGGGTTACAAACGGGATAGTGACTTTAGGTTTGTTCTTAAGCTTAATTTGTATGTAAGTCGGAACAGGTATATTTATTAAATGTAATTCCAGCAAAAAATATTTTTTTCTTTTTGGATAGCGCAGGGAACAGTTTTTACATTTGTTTTGCTGTCTGTGCCCTTTTTAGAAGATTTCACCTAACGTTCTGTATCTCATGTGCAGCTGGGGCATGCTGGCACTTGGTTATCATGGGGCTTGACTCGTTGTTGAATGTCAGCCACGCCCCATAAGTCTCCGTTTGTAACTAGGGGACGTATGTAAGTTGGAACAATGTAAGTTCGGTACTGCATGTATTTTGTTTTCTCATGGAAGATCTTGGAAGACCACATATCTCATTCAGGTGCTAATTGAAAGTTATCTACCTCTGCCAGGATGCCATAACAAAACTGGCTGATGAGGATGGACACAAAGGGTTTGTTGTTTTAAAACTATTTTTCCCATGTGATCAGGATGCAATCAGGGGGGTTTATTGATGAACAGTGACCATACCTAGTTTGCAGGTGTTTACTGTATAATTTGCCCACAGTGGGGAAAGGCCTAAACAGGATGGACACACAATAAACATAGAAGTGTTTATTACCCCAAAACTGATCAAAGGAGAGAGATTGTTTTCCCTTAATGAAAATTGAGATCTGAGGGAAAAAAAATGACATAAATATCCAGGGTTGGATGACTGGGGAGGCACTCTTAGGAGGCACTCTTGGGAAGAGCCCTTGAAGGAGAGGATTCTAGCAAGCTCTTAAGGCAGTCCAGAAGGAATTAGGTCCAGACTGGTAGATTGGTAGTTATAGATCTCTATAAATAAAATTATTGTTGTTGTTTGTTTCAGTTTGTTACATAATTGTTTGCAATTTCTTTGTTGGTTGTTGTATTTTACCCAGGGTGTGTTTTGTAAAGGTGCTTTTATGGTTAATATATGTTTCCCTAGTGTTGAGCGATTATTATCGACAAAGTTGAAATCGGCACAGTTTTTATGTTGATCGAAATTTTTAGATCATGCGATAATTTAGGTTAAAATCTGTGCATCATCTATTAAGATCGCGCCATTTTCGGCGCTTCCTATCATTTTGCCGGCCAGCAAATCAGCTTACAGAATAGAGCAGGGTGAGATGTGTGTGCGACGTCATGACTGGGATGTGTATGGTTGCGATTGGCTGGAAAAATCACATGACCTCGTTTTACATAGAACAGCCCTTCCTGTTCAGCCTCAGTGTCTCTCAGCGTCTCATAGCAGTAGGACGTGTGCTCTGCCTGTGTCCAACCAGCTCAGCGAAATTATTCTATTCCTCCACAGAGCTGTGATCCTTACAACTTAGTTAGATTAGAGATTGGAAGATTTTATATAGTTAGGTAGAGAATTTTAAAGGAGCATCTAACGCTGTAAAGTCACGGGGGGAGCAGGGGGGGGCCGCGGGCGAACACAGACAAGCTCTATAAAGAATACTGGATAAAGTTCACCAAGACTTAGTGTAGACATTGCACTGCAATAGCTTTATTATTAACAGTTTTCTATTGAAATATTTCCTGGATATTGGGCAGCCTGAACTTACAGTATATTAGGATACAAATCTTTTCTAGTAACTGCAGGTCTCTTTGTTAGGTGCAAAACTCCACTTTAATTATCAGTATACATTTCAGATAGGTGTTCATTTTCAATTTTGCCCATTCCACCTTTGTTGATATATCCACCTTGCAGTTAAATTAGAATCTAGCAATTTTGTAGTCAGCACAGGTTGATAGGTGCCAATAATACCTTGTATTATCCGAATAAATTTCAGATACGTGTTTTTTGACTTTGGCGCACTACAGCTTTGTTCATTGAGGCACCTTGCACTTAAATGTGAATACAGCAATTTTGTAGTCACCACAGGTGAATTGATAGGTGCCAAAAAATACCTTTTATTATCCGAAAACATTACAGATACGTGTTTTTTCATTTTGGCGCACTACAGCTTTGTTCATTGAGGCACCTTGCACTTAAATGTGAATAATGCAATTTTGTAGTCACCACAGGTGAATTGATAGGTGCCAAAAATATCTTGTATTATCCGAATACATTTCAGATACGTGTTTTTTCACTTTGGCGCACTACAGCTTTGTTGATAGATCTACTTTGCAGTTAAATGTGACTACAGCAATTTTGTTTTGATTTGAGGGATTTAAGAATAGCTGTGAATTGCCGTCTTTTAATAAGAGACTTTCCAAAACTCTTCCATACCATCTCAAATTTTTATATTTCTGAACATGGAGCGAAATGCAGGTGGTAAGCGAACAAAGAGGGGGGGGTAGGACATGGAGGTAAAGGTATGAGAGAAGGTGCTCAATCCAGTGCTGGCGACAACACGCATGCCAGCGGATCGTAGGCTGCAGGACCGTCAGGCCTGTCATCGCTGGGTCAGGGCCCTGTGAATCTCAGTAACGAACAGCGTTGCCAATCTGTCCTTCAGTGGTTAATGCAACCTGCATCCAGCAGTCTTACCTCCTCGTCCTCCCAGTCACGGCCACAAATGTCGTCATCAGCATCATCAGCATCCGTCCAACATGAAGCAGCCCAAATGTCAACTTGTGTACCCACCATTGGGATAACCCAAAATTTTCGGAAGACCTCTTTGATGACAAAATTTGGGGTTGGGGTCAGGGGGCATGTTAAAAAAACAAACCCCAAAATAAAGTTTTATTTCTCTAAACGCCCCATTTATTTTGATGGCCAATCAGAAAAGAGAAGAACCCGGGTCAATCGGAAAAAAACCCCCCGGGCGGCCGGCAGCGCCTTCATTCCCCCCCTTGCTTTTGAGCCCGCAGCTCCTTTTTGCAGAATGTTAGGCCCGACGAAGTCCCCTTGTTTGAGGGAAAATAAATGACGACTTTGAAAAACCCCTTTCCGGGGTTTTTTTTCCCACCCAAGAAATTAGTTTGGGCGATCCCCTTAAATCAGGGGACGAGGGGGAAAGCCCAAGGGGGGAAATTGTCATAGGGGTTCCCGGGCCTCAAAAAGGGAAAAAGGGGGGTCGCAGAAAGTCCGCTATAAAAATTTCCGCCACCCCACGGTCATGAAACCCCCCCCGCTCCTCGTTTTGTCCCCCGTAAAAAAAGGCCCAGGACCTCTAAAAGGCCTTGGCCTTCTTTAAAGCAAGCCTCTAAATTCACGCCCAGGATGCCCCATATCCCCGCCTTTGCTGTAAACCATAAGAAATAGGCAAAAAAACCCTTTAAATGGGGTTTAAAACCAAACCACCAACATGCTTTCACATCCCAGTGAATGCATAGTTTAAAAAGGAGGCAAAAATTTGGGCCCCAAAAAAAGGGCCAAACCGACGCCGGGGGGCCTCAAACCACTGTCACACCCCTGCCCTCCCCCTCCCCCCCTCCTCCCGCCACCACCAAGCTTTTCCTCAGTGCCCATGTCTCTCAAGTCATGATCAGGGAAAAACCTTCCGGGCTTCACCTCCACCGTCGCCCGATACCAACCAAAACCCCACCAAACCCAAATCCTCCCCCTTTTCCCCCCTTCCCCCAGTTTTGCCCGACCTGAAATCCCCCAAACAGGGGCCAGACTAGCACCCCCCCCTTTTCTGTCTTCCAGGTTTGGGAGCAGAAAAAAAACATTTTTAAAAACCCAAAACCCAACCCAAAGCCAAAAGCCTAAATGTCTCATTCCAGGTTTTTTGGCCCTTTGGGAAATTTTCCCCCTTTCCGCGGTGGACACAATGGGTTCCCCCCAAGTCATGGCCCTTTGGGCCTCCCCCCAAAAATCCCAAAATGCCGACAGGCTTTTCTTTGCCAAAAAAGCCGCCCCCGCCCTGGCCAGCCACGTTAAAACAAAAATTTTCAACGTGTTTGTCGGGAAACTGGGCCGAAAAAGTCCATCGACCCCCCAACACAGGGGCTAGAAAGGGCACGGCCAAGGCCTTTTAATTTCCTGTGACACTCCCCCTGGGGGACTGGGGGGAAAGTCTCTGGGGGGTGACGGGGGCCCTCCCGGGCCCCCGGTCCACCCCAACCCCCTTTTTTAAAAACCCTCAGGAGGGTGCAGGGCTTTTCCCCCCCCCAAGGCCTCTGGTGGCATCCCCCTTTGCCCAAAAACCCGGGCCCCTTTTTTAAAAAAATTAAATTTCTTTCGGGGGAAACCGTCCAAAACACAGGCCCCGGACCTGGGAGGGTTTCTCCGAAACGAGCCCGGGAGCACTGACTTGGGTGACAGAACCTTGTGCCAGGCAAGGTGGTGTGCGATCAACGGGCGAAATTTTCTGCATGCCAGGGCCCTTAAGATCGTAGGCTGAAAAAACCATCCCTTGCCTGGCACATGTCATGAACCTTTGTCGTCCAGTAAATTATCCTAAAAAAGCTACCCGGGTCAGGACTTGCCTGCTGAGGAAGCTCGAAGTCAAAGTTCCGCACTCTTCCGCCGTCGCGCCTCCCTGCTTCGTCCCGCCTGTACTGCATTGCAGCGTCACTCGCCTCCCCGTCAACCGTCTCATGTTGACGTGGCAACACACCTGAATTCCACCCATCCACATGCTCCAGCTATTGTGCAGCAGCTGCAATGCCATACGCATACGAAGTGACACATGGCCTGACAAGCAGCGGTGCGGACCTCGGAGTGTTTAGCCACTCGAGAGTTAGCAGGTGAAAGAGCTCGCACCATCCTTGCCAGTTTTGAAGGAAGCCACCCCAAAATGTCAGTGTGACGATACCCTTGTCAGCATGAGCATTGGTGGTGATCTAGTTCTGGAACGATCGTTGGACACACTGAAACAACAGGTTCCCCCGCCAGCGACGGAGGAGGAAAGCGTGACACAGATTTGGAGCACGGAGCGCTTTCATCTCCGTGGAATGCCACAAGCCAGCACAGTTATCACATTTTTTTCAGGTCTTCATTTAGGCATGGATCGGGTTCAGGGCTAGTGCAAGCAGCGCATCAGCTCTAGGGTGGCATCATCTCAGTGCAAGGCGCTACCAGGACAGGGACAGGGCGAGTTGAAGTGTGCCGGAGCAAGCGGAGGTAGGAGGATGAGGTATTCCTAGAACACACCCGACGTTATCGACGTCCCCTCCTTGGAAAGAGTTGGCGTGAATTTGAGGCGGAGGAGGAGATGAGGAAGATCAGTTGCTAGTGCCCCAGACCCAGAGGCTTGGTAAAAATCAAGGCTTCCACTCTCAACATGATGCTTGGATGCACCAGTTCCTCAAACATGATCCTCGCATTAAGGCCATCAAAAATGAACAACATTCAGGGTGTCCACCCTCCTGGATCCCCGGTACAAACCAAAACTCAGCACTTTCCTCCACCATCACCCAAAAAAGAGAGTAAAGAAGCAGGAATGGAGAGCCTGCTGGATTGATCAATCTGGAGACATCTGTTGCGTCTGCTTCACTTCTTCAAATGACACGGTGGAACAACATCAGCCACGTGAAAGCAGTAGAGAGCCATGTAGCCCGTACGGCAGCAGCAGCAGAGCAGCAAGGTGGCAGAAGCCTAAATGGGAGACCTCTGGCAATCTTTATTTACCACCACACCAACGCATGAATGCCAGGGCAAATCACCCAACACACAGAGACCACTTAAGATAAATGGTGCACAAACATCTGCGTTCCAAAAACCATTTTTAGTTGTTTTTTGGGGTTTTTTTCCCGGACCCCAAAATAATTTCCTGGGTTTTCCAAAAGGGGACAAGGCCCAGTTGGTCGCCGGGGCCATAGAGGGGGTTGTCCTTCCGAAGCCAGCGCCCTATCTGAGGGGGAACCTTCAGCACAGCGGAGGAGTCAGTACAGACAAACCGCACCCCGGGTTTTCCCACAGTTTTAATGGTGGTTTGGGTTTGATTTTTCTTTAAAGGGATGAATCAGGCATGGATCTTTTGATGATTTTTTGGGCCCCCAATTTGCCGAGGTCACCCGATTAGTTGCCTTTTCACTTCAATTTTTTTCCCAAAACCAGAAAGGGTCCTCTTGAAAATTTTTTTTTTAAAAGACCTTTTTTAAACTCCCAATTTTTTTTCTTTTTTTCCCAACGGGTTCATTTTGCGGGGTTTTGGGCTGTAAAGGAACGGAAAAAGCCAACAAGGTTTCATGAAACCCCCGTTTTTTTCCCTTTTTTTCATTTTAAAATCTTTAGAATTTTTTCCCCCATTTTTCAATGGGTTTGAGGTCATGTTCCGTGAGATAACCCTATAATTAGGGGCCCCTTTGGGAAAACGGGAAATGGGCTTCTAAGGGCATTTCCCCAATCACAATTTTTAATAGGGGCTGAAAAAGGTAAAAATTTTTTAAAATTTTTTGGGGTCATGTTGCTGTGAGTTTCAGCAAAAATCATGGCCCTTTTTTGGAAAACAGAAATGTGGTTTTTTTAAGTGGCTTTTCCCCCTAAACAATTTTTTTTAGTGGCGTAAAGTCTTTTAATTTATAATTTTTTTTGGGGTCAGTTTTGCTGGAAGTACAGAAATTTAATTTGTTCCCCTTTTGGAACAGAAATGTGGGTTTTAAAAAGGGGTGGTTTCCCCCCTCAAAAAATTTTTAATAGGGGGCTGAAAGCCCAAAATTTTAAAATTTTTTTTGGGGGGTCATTTTGAGTGAAAAACCAAACAAAAATAAAGGCCCTTTTGGGAAACAAAAATTGTGGCTTCTAATGGCTTTTTCCCCCCTCACCAATTTTTTTAACAGGGGCGAAAAAAGTCATTTTTTTATAATTTTTTGGGTCATGCTGCTTTAAAATTTGCAGCAAAACCCGGTCCAAATTAAAAAAAATTTTGTTTTCAAAACAATTTTTGTTTTTCACCAATTGTCCAAAAGTGGCCAAGGGCATGCTTTAAAATTTTGGGGGGGCATTTTGCTTTAAAAAGCATTTAAACGGGTCCTTTTTAGAAAAAAAATGTTTTTTTTTCAAAAACGGGGGAATTTTTTTCACAAATTGCCCAAAAGGGGCTAAAGGGCATGCTTTAAATTTTTTTGGGGGGAAAATTTTTGCTGAAAAATCACCTATATTTCCAAGTCCCGGGTTTTTAAAAAAAATTTTTGTTTCTAATAGCATTTGTTCTTCCCAATTTTGTCAAGAGGGCTCATGGGTCATGTTTTGAGTTTTTTGGGGAGCATTTTTGCGTGACATCCCGCTATACTACAGGAACCTTTTAAAAAAAAAAAAGTTGTTTTCTAACAGACTTTTTCCCTCCACAATTGTCAAGAGGGGGCCCTAAAGGGGTTGATGGTGCTGTCGGAAACAGGAATGGGTAGGACACTGCAAATTTTGGACACATATTGCAAAAATATTTTTTTTTTTTGGCCAAGATTTTTAAAACAAAAGCTTTTAAACCCCCTGTTTTGGGGAAAAAAACCAAACATTTAAATTATTAAAAAAGAGAAAAAAAAGACTTTGGGGGGAACCCAAATCCTATTTTAAAAAAAATTTTGGTTTTCTAAAATTTAAAACTATTTAAAAAAATTTGCATGTAAAAAAATAGCGGGTAAAAGAATTCCTTAAATTTTAAAAAGGGAGGTACAGGAAGATTTTGACCAGTTTGTAGGTTATTCAGGCCCTTTGGAGTAGGAGAACGGACAGAGAACAAAAAAACAGAGACAGTTTCCTCCCACGTTGATAAAAGAAGGACAAAAAAACGCCAAAAAAAAGGGCCCTGGGGGGAACAGGGGGCTTTAAACCCAAACCAGTTTTTCCCAAAGTAAACCCTCAATTGGTCCCACTCATACTGGGGGAAAGGGGCAACCCGGGGAAAAGGGGACAGTATATTCCGGGGAAAACTAAATTGGTGGTTTAAAAGACCCCTTTTTTCCCGGGGCACTTTTCAATCTGGGGTCATGCAGGTTTGGGGGCTCATGCAGTGGCCCAGGACAGGGATAGCCCCAATGTCCAGTGAAACTAAAAAGGTGGTTAAAAGGGAACCCCTTTTTTCCCGGGCATTTTTTAATTTTGGGGTTTTGAAATTTTTGGGGCTCTTTGCGGGTGGCCCAGGACCGGGGGGAAAAGCAAGGGCCGTGAAACAAAAATTTGGGGGGTTTGGAAAAAACTTTTTTTTTTCCCCGGATTTTTTAATCGGGGCCCAAGAAAGGGTTTTGGGGCTCATCCCGGGTGGCTCGGGGACGGGATATTTTAATTTTTCAGTGAAACAAAAGGGTTGGTTAAAAAGGATTTTTTTTTCCCCGGGCCTTTTTTAAATCTAGGGTCATGCAGGTTTGGGGGTCATGCTGTGGCCCAGGACAGGGATAGTCAATGTCCAGTGAAACTAAAATGGTGGTTGAAAGACTCCTTTTTCTGGTACTTTTTAAATCTGGGGTCATGCAGGTTTGGGGCTCATGCAGGGGCCCAGGACAGGTATAGTCAATGTCCAGTCAAACTAAAATGGTGGTTGAAAGACTCCTTTTTCCGGCACTTTTTAATCTGGGGTCATGCAGGTTTGGGGCTCATGCTGTGGCCCAGGACAGGGATAGTCAATGTCCAGTGAAACTAAAATGGTGGTTGAAAGACTCCTTTTTCCGGCACTTTTTAAATGTGGGGGTCATGCAGGTTTGGGGCTCATGCTGCGTTCCAGGACAGGGATATTCAATGTCCAGTTCAAGTAAAATGATGGTTCAAATAATACTGCCTTCTGGCACTTTTTAATTTGTGGGTCATGCAGGTTTAAGGGTCATGCTGTGGTACAAGACAGGGATAGTGAATGGTCTGTGATTTTTTTTCTGTGGCTTTTATAACCTAAGTGTGTTGCCTAAGATGTAGCACGTATCCATTTGACTGTTGTGGATTTTAATTCCAGCTTCTCCAGCCCTGTTTGGGTGTAAGAATGAAGGTGTTGTTGCTCTCCCATAGACTTTAATGGTCATCGATCATAATCTGCTATCGACCATCGACTACCTTGTCGATGATGGTCGACTATCGACCATCGACCGATGTCGATGGCCAACGTAATCGCTCAACACTAGTTTTCCCTATTGTTGATTTATGATTTATGACCTTGTACTTTGTATTATTTTAATGTTTTTACCCCATTGTACCCCATTTCATGCTGGATAATATATAATCTTTTTTATACAGTTGTTGTTGGTGTGCTTTTACTCTGCTGACTGTCCCCTTAGAACCTAGGTCAGAATATTGTTGTTGTTCAATACTATTATTCTTGAATATTAATATTGTTAATAATAATTAATATTTCTTACACAACGAGTATTTCAAGTTGGAATCCACGCGGATTCCGTCTTGGAACACTCATCAAAAGCCGGAAGTAACTTATCCCCATTGACATCAGTAGTAAATAACCATTTCAGACCACATGTATGTTCAGAGGCCAGTTTTTTTCGCTGTCCAAAAACTTAAAACAGGTTCATACTTTGGTCGTTTATCTCATGGAAATTTACTATTGATGTCAATCAAGATCGTCAAAAACCTTTGTAAAACACACGTTAACATTTGTATGTGGTTGTTAACACAGATCTGCATGCAAATCTGCATACAAATGAATGGGACTCAAGTAAAAAAAATTGTCCTTCATCCACATGCAATACAATGTAAATAGTCATTGAAAACCGCGTTGTCTGGCATGATTTTCAATGGCAGGAAACGATGAGTAAAATTTACTCATTATGTGGACACAACCTTATTCTGTACATACAAACCAAGTCATTATATAATGTGCACACATATCCCTCGTTGCTGTCATGGGTAAAAGGAGCGCTTTATCAGAGTTGGAAAAAGGGATGACTATTGGCTTCCGGGCCAAGGGTGATGGTAGTTCTGGCACTGCGCAGTTTGAAAACTGTTGGCGGCAGCGCAGTGAAAGTATCACAAGTGGACAAATGGCGCCATTGTTAATAAGTGACATGGAAATTGCAGACTCCACAGGTCATTGATGTGAGATGGGAACAGAAGGTATGTGAAGGCGACAGTGGAGCAACTCAACACCAAAATTAACTATGGGGTGACAAGTCGTGTGTTTAAAAACAACAGTTCAGTGATACTTACTGTGTATGGGGCCCTGGAACAGACGGATGTCACTGCACCTCTGCTAACCCTACTGTGTATGGCGCCCCATAGCAGACAGATGTCACTGCACCTTTGCTAACACTACTGTGTATGGTGCCCCATAGCAGACAGATGTCACTACACCTCTGCTAACTCCGTTACTGGTGTGTGGTTGCTCCAGGAGCAGTTGAGGATGTCACTGCACCACTCTGCTAACCTTAATTTCGTATGGAGCCCTGGAAAGCAGATGTCACTGCACCTCTGCTAAATCCCTACTGTGTATGGGGCCCTAGAGAAACGGGATGTCAATGCACTCTGCTAACCCTACTGCGTATGGACACCCGGAGCAGACCGCTGTCACTCCACCCCTGACTAACCCTACGTGTATGGGGGCCCTGGAAGCAGACAGATGTACTGCAACCTCTGCTAACCCCTGACTGATGGTTCACCATAGCAGATGGATGTCACTGCACCTCTGCTAACCATACTGTGTATGGGGCACTGGAGCAGATGGGTGTCATTGCACCTTTGCTAACCCTACTGTGTATGGGGCCCCAGAAAAGGATTTCTCCGCGCCTCTGCTAACCCTACTGTTATGGACCCCGGAGAAACGGATGTCACTGACTGCGCATCTCTGGTAACCCTACTGTATATGGGCTCTAGACAGACTTATGTGACTGCACCTCTGCTCAATCCTACTGTGTAAGGGTCATGGAGCAGAACGGATGTCACGCACCTCTGCTTATCCTACTCGTGTATGGGGGCCCCAGACTGACGGATGTCACTGCACCTCTGCTTACCCTACTTGTGCATGGGCCCCAGTAGCGGACGGAATCACTGCTGCACCTCTGCTAACCCTATTGTTATCGGAGCCCTGAGCAGAAGAAATTCATACTGCACCTCTGCTAACCCTACTGTGTATGGAGCCCTGGAGCAGACGGAAGTCACACTGCACCTCTGCTAACCCTACTGTGCATGGGCCCCCGCAGCTGACATGATATCACTGCACCTCCCTCTAACCCTACTGTGCATGGGGACCCGGAGCAGGACGGAATTCACTTGCAACCTCTCTTAACCCTACTGTGTATGGGGCCTGGAGCAGACGGATGTCACTGCACCTCTGCTAACCAAGTTGTATTGACAGAAAAGGCTTCCATTTTCAATGCAGTATCAGATTTGGACCTCCACTGAATGGCAAAGAGTTTAATGTTTTGCATTATCTGGCTCATCAAATAGAAGGATATTGCAGTGTCAGGAGAGAAACTTTAGAGAACAAACACCCTGCAACCCTTTCTTGCAGAACACTAGCTCGTGGTGGAATCATTGTTTTCTGTGTAAGATTTTAGTGGCATTCTCTGGGCCACTCATCCATGTAGTAAGCACTTTCAACCAATTTAGATATAAATCCATTCTTGGATATCATGTACACCCATACATTCTGATTGTCTTCCTTCTGGAGGATAGGGTATTCCAGCAAGACAATGCAGCATGTTACACAAGTAAAATTGTCTGTCCCTGCCCCCCTAAATCTCTAGACTTTAATCTATCTGTGGGAGCCCTGGATGATGATGTTGGCTCTATGGACCCTCCCACAGCTGTGGGATGCAGTCAGCACGTATACCTGGAACAACCTACCAGAACCTTATTGAGTCACTCGCAGCCTGTCCTATCTGCTGTCCCGGTTGGCCCCCCACCCCCCCCCCCTTTTTGCCCCCAAAAATGGTTACCGTAATACTCGAGTATACAGCCGAGTTTTTCAGCCAAAAAATGAGCTGAAAAACTCTACCTCGCTTAACTCGAGTCACTGTCAGGCGGCTCGGGCGCTGCGAGGCCCGGTGCGCCGACAGGAACGCTTCAGTATTATGCGGCTCTCAGGGAGCGCCTATACTATTGTCCGAGAGTGAGCGCACAGTGTCCCGGCGCTGGGAGCTGGCCTCGAGCACTGTCCGGCGATCCCTTCACCGACATGCCGACTCCTCCGGAGGCGCATATAGGTGAAGGATACCACTGGGGGCACAGAGCGAGCGCTCCGTGCTCCCGCAGTGACTCCGGGCGTCTGCGGCCGCCCGCAGTTTTATCCGGTACAGGCAGGTGTTGTCATCACGTCTGCGTGCGCAGCCGATGACTCACCACGCCTGTGCCGAGAAGATGCAGGAATCGCGCGGGAGCCGGAGCAGCGAGGAGGCGGAGCGGCGAGGGACACGGAGCACGGGAGCCCAGGTAAGTGATTGTTTATGATTTTTTAACTGCCTATGCCTGCCCTAGACCCCTATACCTCCTACAGCAGCCTATACCTGCCTACAGCGGCCCTATACCTGCCTACAGCGCCCAATACCCTGCCTACAGCTGCCCTATACCTGCCTACAGATGCCTATACCTCCCTACAGCTGGCCCTAACCTGCTGCTACCAGCCCCCTATACCTTCCTACAGCAGGCCTATACCTGCCATACAGCTGGCCCTATACCTGCCTACCAAGCTGGCCCTATACTTGCCTACAGCCTGCCCTAATACCTGCCTACAGCCGCCCTATACCGGCCCTATACCTGCCAACAGCAGGCCCAAAAACTGCCTACAGCCTGTCCTATACCTGCCTATGGGGCCATAAATACCTGCCTATTTACCTGTCTATGGGGCCATATACCTGCCTAATTACCTGCGTATAGGGGGACATATAACTGCCTATTACATGCCTATGGTCCATATACCTCCTATTACCTGTCTATGGGCCATATACCTGCCCCTATTACCTGCGATATGGGCCAAATACCTGCCTATAATTTGCTTATGGGGACATATAACCTGCCTATTACATCCTGTGGGGCCATATACGCTGCCTATACATGCATAGATGGCCATATATCCACCTTTAATTGCCTATGGGTGACATTAAACTGCCTATGTAATTTATTGTATCCATTTTTATTTTTAAAATAACCAGTAGCCCCCTCTCTGCATTTTCTACCCTAGCTAATACTCGAGTCAATAAGTTTCTCCGTTTTTTTGGGGCAAAAGTAGCTGCCAATTCGGCTATACTCGAGTATATACGGTACTTTGGATATTAGCTAGTGATCATAATAATGTGACCGGACCGGGTATATATACAGCCTTGTATTGTTATATACTGATTACTGTCTCCACATTACAAAAACAAATGAAATGAACAGGGGTGCTCCGTATAAAACTGCTATAAGGAAACCCTTGCCCAAATGTCCTACTAGGGAATATGAGTGTTTTATGCTTGGATCATTACGAGCTATCAGTTGGCTTCAGCCTGTTTCTTTAGGCTTCTTAGAGGACAGCACCATAATGATGTAAAGAGATGTGTAGATCATGCAATGCTCCCTGGGGAGCTGTGTGTCACCAATTGGAGGTGATGTCCCTTTGAGTCACATCCAACCCATTTAAGAGTCTTGTAACTTAACTGGGGAGCTAAATTGGCCAGAAACTCCTCAGTAAGAATGAGTCTTTGAGTGTTTCGAGGTGTTTGCTTCTTATCAGTGTAGAGCAAGTTTTGGCTGAGCTCTTAATGTAGCACTAGAAGGGTTAAGTTTCTCCTAAGGAGAACATCACAGAGTTGTAGGGAGACTTACAGCCCATGTAGTGGCAGGCAGAATGGTACAATCTGCTTTTCTATTTTACAAAAGAACAAATTAAAGTTTGACGGTTTGCAATAAAGTCATCACAATCAACGATGCTTCCATTTCAGATTATGAACATCTAAATCCATCATAAACAGAACACAGCCTTCATTTGCATCCTCATAAAACACCAGTCTGTTTCTATTTATGCTGCCTGTAATATAATTATTTTTATAGAATTGCTCGCCTTTACATTACAATTAAGATGGCAATCGTTCTAACGAATGGAATTCGTTAGATATTTCAAGGAAAACTTCGTTCGTAACGAAATCGAACTTTGGGTGTGATATCGCGTAAACGAAGTGGTGCTTTCCAATTGATAAATGGCTGCGTGCACATGGCTTTACCATGGTTGCAAAGCCACTCTGGAGGAAGAAGGGCAAACCTTCATGACATGCAAGATGAAGCCAATCAGAGACCCGGGCGGGAATTCGAGAACGCAACCGCACAAATATAGACCGAGCCGCGCCGCTGGGAGCTCACACTCCCTCTCACTGTAACTGAGAGGGAAGGTGCGCTCGGTGATAGCGCCTTTCTGAAGAACTGATTTTACACAGCGATTTTTTGGTGGGGTGTCTCAGCTTGTCGTCAGAAACTGTTCCACTATGAATGTTACTATTTCTGATTTTTTAGGGTAGTTGGATCTGAAATCCAGTGGTGCGTCACTGGCAGCGCATATACATTCAATATCCAAGTGGGGATCAAGCCATTCCTGTTATGTATTCATTTAAAGAAACACGTTTTTACAATACAAAAACCACTTCTTTTTTGGCTGCTCAATTCTATTGCGGCAATTTACATCCAGGGATTTAATTAAGCGTTGTTTTGCTGGGTGCTGACATAAATAAACCGTCTTTTTCAACGCCAAAATATAATTTTTTTTTTGGTAGCCTAATACACAAGCAAAGGTTAATTACAATTTTATCTCTGTTGTGTGGCGTAGAAAAAACACCATTGTAACACGCTAACAAAGCTACTAGTTTGTGGTGGCTCAATCATTGCGCAATTTTACACCAGGGGTTTTTTTTTAATGTTAATTAAGCGTTTGTTTGCTGGCGTGTGCTGACAAAAATAAACCCTCTTTTTCAACGCCAAATATATATATTTTTTTTGTAGCCTAATTCAACAGCAAAGGTTAATTACAATTTAATCTCTTGTTGTGGTGGCGTAGAAATACACCATTGAAACACGCTACAAAGCTACTAGTTTGTGTGGCTCAATCTATTGCCAATTTACATCCAGGGTTAATTAAGCGTTGTTTTGCTGGTGTGCTGACAAAATAAACCGTCTTTTTCAACGCCAAATATTATTTATATTTTTTTTGGTAGCCTAATTCACAGCAAAGGTTAATTACAATTTTATCTCTTTGTTGTGTGGCGTAGAAATACACCATTGTAACACAGCTACAAAAGCTACTAGTTTGTGTGGTTCAATTCTATTGCGCAATTTACATCCAGGGTTTAATAAGCGTTGTTTTGCTGTGTGCTGACAAAAATAAACCGTCTTTTTCCAGAGCCAAATATATATATTTTTTTGTAGCCTAATTCACAAGCAAAGGTTAATTACAATTTTATCTCTGTGTGTGGCTAAAATACGCCATGAAAAACACAGCTTACAAAAGCTACTAGTTTGTGGTGCTTCAATTCTATTGCGCAATTTTTACATCCAGCGGGTTAATTAAGCGTTGTTTTGCTGGTGTGATGACAAAAATAAACCGTCCTTTTCAACGCCAAATATAATATTTTTTTGGTAGCCTAATCACCAAGCAAAGGTTAATTACGAATTTTATCTCTTGTTGTGTGCTAGAAAATACCACCATTGTAACACGCTACAAAGCTACTATTTGTGGTGGCTCAATTCTATGCCATTTACATCCAGGGTTAATTTAAAGCGTTGTTTTTGCTGGTGTGCTGACAAAATAAACCGTCTTTTTCAACGCCAAATATATATATATTTTTTGGTAGCCTAATTCATCAAGCAAATGTTAAATTACAATTTTATCTCTTGTTATGTGCGTAGAAAATACCCATTGTAACACGCTACAAAGCAACTAGTTGTGGTGCTCAATTCTATTTGCGAATTTAACATCCAGGGGTTAAATAAGCGTTTTTTTGCTGCTGTGCTGACAAAATAAACCGTCTTTTTCAACGCCAAATATATATATTTTTTTTTGGTACCTAATTCACAAGCAAGAGGTTAATTACAATTTTATCTCTTGTGTGTTGCGTAGAAAATACGACCATTGAAATACCGCTACAAAGCAACTATTTGTGTGGCCTCAATCTATTGCGCAATTTACATCCAGGGGTTATTAAGCGTTGTTTTGCTGCTGTGCTGACAAAATAAACCGTCTTATTCAACGCCAAATATATATATTTTTTTGGTAGCCTAATTCACAAAGCACAAGATAATTACACAATTAATCTCCTTGTTGTGTGGCAGAAAAATACCCCATTGTAACAACTACAAACTACTAGTTTGTGGTGGCTCAATCTATTGTGCAAATTACATCCAGGGGTTAATTAAGCGTTGTTTTGCTGCTGTCTCGACAAAAATAAACCGCTTTTTTCAACACCGAAATATATAACATTTTTCTTGTAGCATAATTCACAAAGCGACAGGTTAATAAGCCCTGTTGTGACTTTTACATATAAATCACACAGTGCTTGTAAACGACACGATACAAGTAAATTTTTCCTGGCCATTTTGTGGATGCAATTGATATCCATGGGTTACCCAAGCTTGTTTACTGGGTTTTCATTTGGAGTCAAAAACAGGGTGTTATATTTAATCATATACAATAGCTATCATCAAACAGTGTCTGTACAATTTAGAACAAACAGTATGTCTGACAGAAGGTGCAGGCTCTGCAACTGCGAGTGCAGTGCACAAACATTTCTGAAACGGGCCCAGTCGCAGCAACAGCAAGGGGACGTCGCAGCAGGGGTCACTTCGGTGAGGCCACAACGCCGCAGTCCATCTATCGGACCGTGTGTTGATCAGCAACCCAAGGGTTTCTGATTGGTTGACCTAGGTCATCCTCTTCCTCCCAATGACATCTGACAACCCCATCCAAGAGTCCGGTGGGAACCTCAGGACCACAACACTTAGTTGGCATGGCACTGGAGCTGGTCAGCGGCCCTCACCCTTTCCCTCACCCAGCCTCTGTCCCATCCAGTTCCCTCAGCCAGGGATCCTAACTATGTGGTCTAGGCTCAGCGCCACTATAATAGCGAGGATGAACAATTTGAGGAGGGCAGTCAGCAGCTACTTGGCCATCGAAGAAATGGGGCCAAATCCCAGCTTCATCATTGAGGCGGCAAAGTATAGATGTGGAGAGTGGGCAAGGGAGGTCATGTGGTGAGAGGTCAGCCTCGGCTTACCAAGACCCGGTGATGAGGACATTAGTGACGATGAACACAAATAATGATGATGTACCGACCGCACTTGGATCCGGGTGAAGCAAGGCTTCATCATCGTCAGGAGAAGAGGGCGTCACTTGCGCGTCCGGCAGCGGCGCAGCCAAGCAAGTGGGTTGTGTGGCCGTCGAATCAGTCAAGGTACAGCAGTGTGAGGTCGGGAGCCAAGCGCACGGGTAGAAAACCCGCTTTTCGCAGGTCCCAAGACAGTAGCGCACAGGGGCTCAGCGAGGCAGCGGCGGCAGTAGTCACTCAGTGCGGACGTTTGGCGGTAAAACCAGCTACTCGGGCGGTGTGGCAGTCTCTTTGCTAAGACACGGAGAGCCGAATATGGGTATATGTAGAATCTGTGGCAGAAGTGAAGCGTGGCCAGGAGCTAACGTTGGCACACACGGCCCTGGCGTCAACACATGCAGCGTCACCACGGTGGCCTGGAGAAACTGGCTCAGATGTGGTGAGTCCATCCTGCCTTGTCTGCAAGCAGCAGCAGCGGCCAGTGGCAACGCATGTGCCATTTCAGCCAGTCAAGGCTCCACCACCTCTGCGAAGGCAGCTGTTTCTCTTTGACATCCTCTCCCGGTCCAGATGCTCCTGCTCCTAGCTACTCCCTCATCGGCGGCCAGCAGTCGTTCAGAGAGGCGATTGTAAGAACAACAGTATGCGTCAACCATCCATAAGGTGCAAGCAGCTGACCGGTGCTCCTGTCCAAGTTGTTGTGTAACTGCAGTCCCTTCCTTTCCAAATGGTGGACTCTGCACCATTCAGAGAACTAATGGCTTTGCCGATCCGAATGGAAGAGTTCCAAGCCGTAATTTTGTTTTCCAAAAGGCATACCAGCACTCATAAATATTAGAACAGAAAGTGGGTCAGTCATGAGCTTATCGTTTGTTCCAAGGTACACGGCAGCCGCGACGTTACTGGAGCTTAACTACGTCAGGGCCAGTACATTCCCTTTACTCCCACTGGATGAATGTGCATCCTGCCCAGGCACACCAACACTTGGACAGAGAACCGCGCTTTCTCCTCCACGTTGTTCAACTGCTGCTCTCGCGCCAATGTCCCGCCTCCGGCCTCCTCCACCACCACCACCATCCTCAGCCTCCACAAGAACTCGCTCCAATCATACCACATGGTGTAGGCACAGCGGTGTCACGCAGTTCTACACCTATCTTGCCTCGGCCGTACGACTCCAACACAGGGGAGGAACTGCTCCGCGCGTCAGCAGGCAAGAAATCGATGTGTGGCATTCTCCGCGCAAACTGCAAATCGGAACCATGGTGACCGGGACAATGGGAGGAAACATGTGTCCGCCGCTGCACCAGGAGGGATGGTCCAAGCGCCCTGCATGGCGCACTGTTTTCAATCTGGTTGTAAAAAGGTTCCTGAAGTCTCCACCGAGTCTTCAGAACATTCTGAAATGCCAGGAAACTTGCATGCACTTATCCAATTCGTACAAAGCAGGAACACCCCTCCTCGATTGCAGTCGGCAGAACGGCCTCCCCCCAACACAGCTCAATATGCGATGTATACCACCCCTGGAATTCCAGCCTGCACATTTGGACCGACTGTATGAACAGAAGAAAAGGCCATTAACGAGTTTTTTGATGATCCCAGGCAGACAGAAGTACTCCCCTGTGTAACTTTGAAGTCAGCCAGTGCAGCTCATGCGTGACACCTGCCGTTTGTTGGAAGGTCCATTCGAGGAGCCAACTGTTATTTTCAGTCGGCCAGGACAACGGGATGAATACGTTCATTCCACTGGCTTCATGTCTCTGGAACAGATGCCTGAAAAATCTGTCTGGGAGGGACTGAGATGTTGCGACTACAATCTCGTGCCACACCTGAGTCCGGTGGGGAATGAAATGGAGGAGAGGAGGAGTAGACATGGAGCAGAAAGTATTGTCTTGTGAAATGAGTGGATTTCTACCCAGGTGACAAGAGAGGAGAGCAGGAGCAGCGGAGGAGGTGGAATGGAGATGAGGAACGATCGAGGCAAGATGACTCCCATAGCACCGTGGCAGTATACATGAAATGGAGGCAGGAGCCCCTCGGAGTCACTTGTGCAGAGTCACGCAGCATGCTTATTTGCTGGCTAGTGACAGCCGAATATCAGCATCCGCAAGAGGGTGACTTCTGGCTCTCCCACCCTATTGGGACCCTCGCTACCGTCCCAGAAATGAGAGCCTGTTTTCCCAGCTATTGAAGGGAAGACAAACACAAATACTATAGGAGAAATCCTTCCGTAATCACTGGCCCTGCCTATTGGCATCGTCCCCTCCTCTGACAGGTCTCTGACCGGGGGGTAATCTCCTCAGCGCTCACGTACTACTTGCCGCGGCGCCTGGGGGGAAAAAAAAAAGGGGGGTTGGTGGGGTAGGAGCATACCAGCTCCATCAGCATATCTCTAAGTCTGAGTCACAAATGACAGCTTCCTGTCACCCGCCTAGTGAGGAGGGCAGTCACCCAGCAAGCAGCCAGCCAGCAGGACATGGAGATTCCCTGAACCAACATTGTGGCCTACTGGACAGCACCCCTGCCACCCCAGTTAGAAGATTCCGCTGGACTATACTGGCAGTCCAAACTGGATGGTGTGAGGCCGCAACTTCGCATATCGAGTTTGCAGTGGAGAAGCTGTCCTGCCCCGGCCAGTATGTGGCATCAAGCGGGTGTTTCAAGTGCGGCGGGCCATCGTACCCCCAAGGAGAAACCCCTTGTCCACGGGAAATGTTGAACGACCTGACCCTTTACAAGATGAATCAGGCGTCATGGGGGGGATCGGCCAGATTTCCACACACCAATGCCTTAGCGTCAGTCTGGGTTCAACTATCCCACCTGCCTCAGCCACTATTCTAGATGCCGCCACCCCTCCTGATGCCCACATCTGCTGATAAGTTTATCTCCATCTGCCTACCCCGCTTTACCAGGGACTGGTATTTAAGCCACCCACCTCAACACTCTGTCATTGTGCCACTCTATGTGCCATGCGCTGCTGCTGTTGCTGTAGCCGTGACATCCACACTGTTGTCCATTGCTGCCCACTCTTGCTGCCTGTACTGTTTTCCACCTCCAAATGTCACTGTGCCACTCGCTGACCTCATGCTGTTGGCTCCTTCACACCTCCACTCTCTGTCATGTGCCACAGCCTGACCTCATGCTGCTGCCGCCGTGACTCCCTCCTCAGTCATTTGTTGCCGCTCTGTGGCCTAATACTATTTTGCCACCTGCAGAATGTCATTGTGCACTCGTCAGACCTATGCTGCTGCTGTGACCTCCTGTCGTTGCCCTCCACACATTTGTCATTGTGCCACTGTCTGACCTCATGCTGCTGTGGCTGCCGGGCCCTCCACACTGAGGCCTACTCCTGTTTTTGCCACCTCCAGAATTTGTCATTGTGCCCCTGTCTGACCTCATGCTGCTGATGTGGCTGCTGCGTGCCCCTCCACCTGTGTCATTGTGCACTGTCTGATGACCTTATCTAGCTGCGTTTGCTCCCTGCCGGCCTCCACACTGTGTCATTGTAATCTCTTTGGCCTACTCCTTTTTTGCCAGCTCCAGAATTTGTCATTGTGCACAGGCCTGACCTCATGCTGCTGCCACCGGACCTCCTCACTGTGTCATTGTGCCACTCTGAGCCTGCGGCTGTACTGTTTTGCCCACTTCCAGAATGTCATTGTGCCACTGTTCCTGACCTCATGCTGCTGTGGCTGCTCGCCGTCACCGCTCCTCCACACTCCTGTCACTAAATGTTGCCACCTGCCTCAGTTTGTTTTTTCCAGCTTTTTTTGCTGCATGACTTTATCAGGCTAAAAACGTCCCTTGCTTCAGTTTTTTTTGTCCCAGTTTTCCCCATAATTGACCAGGGCATTTATAGTTGAAGCGATTCAAGAAGCGGCGGCAGTCATGTGCGTGTCATACTAAAACACAACATTGTATGAAGACCAACCAAGCTCCCTCTGCATATTTTAAGTAAACATGGCACAACGTTCTAAACAGCACCCTGCAGGCCTCTGGCAGCCTGGAAATAGCTGTTTTTAACGTGATTCGTCCGAAGTACTTCGGACTCGAAACGAATTTTTGTCGGAAATTCGGACGAAGTGACCGAACCGAATTTTTGAGAAATTCGCCCATCTCTAATTACAATGTATCTTATATCAAGAAAAGATAAGTAAAATAATTTTACAAATTTGACACAGTGGGATTAATGTATGAAAACTGTCTACCATAAGTCATTTGAGGTCAAGTTGGTGTGCAGTTTTTCATCTAATTGTTCCCCCTAGCAGTGGGTATGTGGCTTTGCTCAAGCAATTAGCTGCACCTGCTAATTTTTTTCCCATTAGCATAAAGGCCAGAGTTTCCACTTCGGGGGTCCAGTTTAGTCCAGCCATTGAGCTGTGAACATGCCCCAAAGAATTGGAGTGTTATATAAGTCTTTCTTTGTTGACCAGAGCAACTAATCAGAGCTCATAGCAACTAATCAGAGCTCGTAGCAACCAATCAGAGCCCATAGCAACTAATCAGAGATCATAGCAACCAGTCAGAGCCCATAGTAACCAATCAGAGCCCGCAGCAACCAATAAGAGCCCAAAGCAACCAATCAGAGCCCATAGCAACCAATCAGCGCTCATAACAACCAATCAGAGCCCATAGCAACCAATCAGAGCCCATAGCAACTAATCAGAGCTCATAGCAACCAGTCAGAGCCCATAGTAATCAATCAGAGCACACAGCAGCCAATCAGAGCCCATAGAAACCAATCAGAGCCCATAGCAACCAATCAGCGCTCATAGTAACCAATCAGAGCTCATAGCAACCAGAATCCATAGCAGCCAATCTAAGCTCATCTTTTATTTTTCCATATCTACTGCACTACATGAAATGAAAGATGAGCTTTGATTGCCTATTGTGGGCCTTAGATTGGTCGCTATGAGCTCTGATTGGTTGCTATGGGCCTTAGATTGGTTGCTATGAGCGCTGATTGTTATGGGCCTTATATTGTTTACCATGAACTCTGATTGGTTGTGATGGGCCTTAGATTGGTTGCTATGGATTCTGATTGTTTGCTATGAGCTCTGATTGGTCGCTATGGGCTCTGATTGGTTTGCTATGGCTTGTGATTGGTTGCTATGGGCTGTGATTGGTTGCTGTGAGCTGTGATTGGTTTGCTATGAGCTCTGATTGGTCGTTATGGGCTCTGATTGGTCGCTGTGAGCTCTAATTGGTTGCTATGGGCCTTAGATTGTTTGCTGTGAGCTCTGATTGATTGTGATGGGACTTTGATTGGTTGCTATGGACTCGGATTGTTTGCTATGAGCTCTGATTGGTTGCTATGGACTCTGATTGGTTTTCTATGGGTTGTGATTGGTTGCTATGGGCTGTGATTGGTTGCTGTGAGCTGTGATTGGTTGCTATGGGCTGTGTTTGGTTTGCTATGAGCTCTAATTGGTCGCTATGGGCTTTGATTGGTCACTGTGAGCTCTAATTGGTTGCTCTGGGCCTTAGATTGTTTGCTATGAGCTCTGATTGGTTGCGTGTTGACTCTTTGTTGGATACATTTTTAGATGTGTGTTTGGCGCCGTGTTCAAGAACCTAAATGGACCCAAACCTGCTTCTAACAATGTGCAGTTTGATTTCCATTGCTTTAAGTGTAAAACACCCATCGGCATTCAGACGAGTGATCTCGGATGCCTGTTTACTTGCGTCTTTTTGCTACGTCTTTTGGATCTATTCAAAGAATTTACATGTCATGTTCATCAGTATTTTTGCACCTGAGCAATCTCCCCTGTATGATATTGTGGCTTCTCTGCCTAGTATTGTGAACTAGTTGTTGTCCATTGTGCTGTTTTCACTAGTCTATTGCCCTCCTTGTGGATGGATGTGTGAGCAACTGCCCATTAGTTATCTGCACCTGTTATATTGCATTAGGTATTACCTCCTTCTGGGAATAGTTCTTTGTCCAGCCATTGAGCTCTATCTGACAAGTTCACAAGCTTGCATGGCCGTAGGCTGTCATATGGGGGTCTGGCTGTGGCGGCATGTGGCCGGACCCTCGTATATTCTCACCAGTGATACAATGTTTGATTTTAATATTGGACAACATCCTAACATGGTCACTTTACTAAATTAAAAACTTCTTTGTGTCTTGTAAGATCAGTGTTAGACTGGTATAATGCATTACCTGTAATGAGCAATTCATTTCCTCTCAAAGAGCTTTCACTTCTCCAATTTGTTTTTAATCACCTCTTCCAATTCAGATGAAATGTGTCTTCCAGAGACAGGCTGCAATTGCTCATGGCACACATATGTAGCATTAATCTTATTAGTTGGTAAATAATATTATCTGTATTAGCTTCTTACTGACTAGTATCACCAGCTACTGACTTGTAATCATTAGTAAAACAAAAAACCCAGCAGGGCCAAGAGCAGACAAACTAGGAACTGTAAGCAACGTTTAAAACATAGTCTTATTTCTATAGAGAATCCCTGGTGCGGACTTATCCGGAGAAGATGGAAAGGAAATGTCTCCCACCTTCGAGCATCATTTATCAGCATGGACGGCAGTTGTCAGGCTGGAGCAGTGGAGGTTTCTCCTTTGGAATGGGTGGCATGAAGCGTGACGCCAACACATGCATCTCCTGCTCTAATTATCCCTTTCTTAATATCTGCAAGAGTATGTGACAGAAGAAGAAAGTCTAAAATGCATTAATTTTCTGTAGAAATGTAGCAAGGTATGATACATATGGAACGTTAAGTGGGTTCTGGTTCAGCTCACTGCTCTTTGCACCATTGACAATGAGCTTGGAAGCAACTGAGAGTTCTTCATGGATGTGAGGATTTACATTACTGGATTTTATTAACTTATAAAGAAAAAATAAAATAATAGCTAATGTCATAATACAGCAAAAAAAATCACCCTTACCTCTTTAATTCCCCAGAGATCTGGGAGGACATGTCTGAATCTGGCACGACTCACCAATTCTACAGTTCCTCTGTTTTTAATAGTGTATGATCCGACAGTCTGGATGAAAGTGTCTCCCAGCACTTTATAAATGTGTCACGTTCTACGCAAAAAGTAGTCTCAGCCTCGCCACTTTGAAACTGGTATGGATTTGTACAACAGTTTTGAGCCAAACTTTGGTACATTCTTGGTTCATTTTTGGTGCATTGTACTACTAAGGCGCATTCAAAAATGTCATGGGTTGCACTGATTGCACCAGGCTTTAGACTGTTCATACATCTATAGAACAGGGCTACAACAGTTTGGCTTAAAACATCCCAAAAAATGGTGCAGTCCCTTTTATATTCATACATGTCATCGTAGTGTAGAAGCTCTGGTGGTCCTTCCCATTATTGTCTCTTAGTGGATGTTAATTTGACCTCAGTGGCATCAGCAGTCACCTGCCAAACGCCAAATGAAGCTTTGATTTACAGAGATATAATCTTCCCCTGGCTTTTATCCTATGTGCAGTTATTTATTAAGTAATTTCCCCCCTCAAGGATAATAGGTGCGTGAGCGATAGTTCATCAGTATCCTGCACCATGTGCGGCTTTTGCCATGTAGCACTGGGGTTTATCTCCTCCTGAGAGTGTTTTTTTGTCCTGCCATTGTGCAATAAGTACCACCAGTAGTCTGTGATTTCAACAACTTAGCGACATTTGAGGAAAAACTATGTCATAAAGGAGTAAGTAAAGGAGCTATGAAAGTGGACTCTCTTGCTGTTAGTTACAACGGACACCTGTCAATAATACCCAATCCCTGCTGTTTAACCCTTTAGATGCCATGGCAATGACGACCGCAGAACGAAGTGAATGAGGAACGATGCTGAGCACCGCTCCTTCTCTCTAATTGGCCCCCACATGATGAGAACACGGGGTGTTGAACAGTTACTGAAAGCTTCCATAGCTGCCATGTTAATGCATCTATTACTTCCTGTCTTAGGCATAAAGTAATGGAAGCGCCATCTTGGTATACCCTACTGAATTGTATATAGTCATCGTGTTCCCTAGTGGTCGAGTACACTAGGGAGACTAGGTGTACAAATGAAAAAATAAAAAAAGATTTAAAAATGTAATAAAAATATTACAAATTCAAAACACATTTTGTCATTACACAAATAAAAAATAAAAAAAGGTAAATATAATTTGCATTGCTGCATCTGTAAAAGTCTGATCTATTAAAATATAACATCATTTATCCCATATGCTGAACACTGTAGAAGAAAGAAAAATCCAAACAGCAAAATTTCAGTTTCTTGCTCATTTCATGTCCCCAAAAAATTGGAATACAGAATGGATCAAAAATTTGCACGTATTCCAAAATGGTACTAATGGAAACTATATTTCAGCCCCCCAAAAATGTGTCCTCAGTCAGGTCCATAGGTGGGAAAACAAAACAGTATTGGTCACAGAATATGGTGGTGGAGAGCAAAGTTAAGAAATAGAGAATGTTTTTTAAAGTGCAAAAACATAACGAAAACTCTACATACTTGGTAACACTGGAATCATATCAACTTGCAGCGTACAAGTAACACACAGGGGGACAGGTGTGAAAACTGTCTAGGTCTAATACTTAGGCTATGTTCACACGGTGTATTTGCAGGGCGTAATTACGCCCCGCAATTACGCCGTGTGACCGGGGGCGGGGCGGGAGCGGGGGACTGAGCAGGGGGCCGGCACTTTGCCGGCCCATAGACTTGAATTTCTAGCGGCGCGTATTTGCGGCTAGTAATTCACATGTCAATTACCTCCCCGCCCAGCGGCTTCGCTGGGCAGGGAGAGGAGACGTAATCCATAGTTCTCTATGAGAACTGTGAATTACCGTAATGAATGGGCCTTTTTCAGCCCGTAATTTGCGCACTTCGGCGCGTAATTACGGACCGAAATACGGCCCATTTTATGCCGTGTGAACATGGCCTTACCCGTTCCCTGTGCTCTGATGATGATCTGAGATTACATGCCTCAATCATCTGAACCTCCCATGCTCATCTCCCAGATTTTGCAAATGCTGCACCAGTTCTCTGAAACATGCTTCCCCATAAGATCAGGCAAACTCATAACCCACAGTTTTAAGCACCTCCTGAGAACATCTTCTTAAGTCTACCAAGATCCCTAATTGTTAACCCTCCCATTTCAGTTACACGATACCTCCCAATTTTTAGAGATTGCAAGAGGGACACATCAGGCCACGCCTATGACCACACCCAAACAAATGACATCATGTCAGGACAGGCCTCTAGCCACACCTACTTATGCCCCTCCAGCAGACAAAACAGCGGCGTTTCTGCGGACAGTAACCCATAAAAATAGCTATAAGATAATGTTCTATGGATGATAACGCTATATAATGGTCGTACAGGGATAGGAGGAGCAGTACAGGGACTGGGGACAGTACAGGGACGGGGGTGAAGTAGAGTGAGGGGGGGGGATTCAATACAGTAAAGCAGCAGCCCCAGCCTCCTGTATCTCAGCCCCAGCCTCCTGTATCTCAGCCCCAGCCTCCTGTATCTCAGCCCCAGCCATCTGTATCTCAGCCCCAGCCTCCTGTATCTCAGCCCCAGCCTCCTGTATCTCAGCCCCAGCCATCTGTATCTCAGCCCCAGCCTCCTGTATCTCAGCCCCAGCCATCTGTATCTCAGCCCCAGCCATCTGTATCTCAGCCCCAGCCTCCTGTATCTCAGCCCCAGCCTCCTGTATCTCAGCCCCAGCCATCTGTATTTCAGCCCCAGCCTCCTGTATCTCAGCCCCAGCCTCCTGTATCTCAGCCCCAGCCTCCTGTATCTCAGCAGCACTGGGCAGAAGCTTTGGGCACTTACTTTGAGCATGAGCAACATGAAGTGATTCTATACACAGCAGCCTCAGCACTGGGGCCGACTCTCTCCTCACATGGACTGGAGAGGGCAGAGCCAGCAGCACACTGGGAGCTGTGCACCAATGAGAACCTCTCCTGCTCAACCGAACTATGCTGTGAGCAGGAGGAGGTGAAGTGTAGTTGTGGCAGTGCAGAGGGAAGGGGGCGTGGCCAAATGGCCCTTGTCGGGAAAAAGCCCGCCCCGCCGGCACACTCGAGGGTCGACGGCCTGACTTGAGATGTATCGTGACGTTGCGCTTCCCCCTAGGGGTACACAAGGTCAGCCAGATACCATTTGACTGTTGACCCCTGTCCACACGGGCACAGGGAGACCCAGGGAGGGCGAGAGACCACCCTACTCGCCCAGAATCATGACCAGCTGGGAGAGATGTGCTGCCCCACACCGGCTAAACAAAGTTCTGCCAGACCAAAAAGCCGCCACCAGTTCTCTCGTTTGGTTATAAGACCGTTCCGTTATCGACTTATAACAAGGCCAGGAACCAGCCTTGCGGTAGCTAAAGTTAAAAGACCGAGTAATAGGCGGTTGAATTCAGGTATCAAGACAGATGAGCTCAGATTAAAGTTTATAGATTTCTCGTCTATGATAGGCAGAGGTACTAGTGGGGCTTTGGGCCTCGGCCCCGCCTTCCCCACCCTCTGACAGGTGTCGCACGAACGGCATTAGGCAGCCACATCAGTCCCCATCTTTGGCCAGTAGAAATGCTGGGCCAACCTTTCTTTGGTCTTGGTGATCACTAGGTGTCCGGCCATCGGAATCTTGTGCACAACCCGCAACAACTCCGCCCTGAACGGATATGGTACCACCAACCGTCGGTCCCTGGGCCACGCCTCTGGTGAACCCGGCCGGACCGTCACGTGGTACAGCCGTCCTTGGTCCCAGACCACCCGTGCGGTGTCTGAGTCCAAGGGTGGCTGTGCCGCTTGCTCCTTGAGAGCTTTCAGGCTGTCGTCAGCCGCTAACGCTGCCTGAAACTCTTGACTAGACGTGGCCAGAATGGATGAGACTGCCAAGTCATCTGTTGGTTCCCTGGGACCTATCTCCTGGCCCTCGCCTACTCTGGCACTTACCTGGTCCGATGGGAGGATACCGTCGGGCCACTGAGGGGCCTCCTGGCTCCTGGTACTCCCACTGCGTGCGACAGCGGCCACACCCGCTGCAACTGCTGGTGGGGCTCCCTCCTCCTCGGCGTCTATATAAGTCGCCAGTCCGCTTGGCCTAACCTGGCACTCTGACATCCTGTTTGTGAAGATACCCTGCTCTGTGGCCTTTCCTGGGAGCCCTGCCTCACCTGCTTGCTCCTCCCCCACAGCTGTCTGCCCTCTGTTTGTCCTCTCTGATGCCGCACCAGAGGACAACAAATCCCAGCAGGCTTGCTGGACACATCCTGCTGCCCTATTGCAACCCGCTGACCTTATCTCCTCTCCACAGGATGGAGAGGAACACACCATATCACCCACCCCCATACTCCCCTCAGTATGCATGTTAACAACAGGGTCCAAATTATTAACAGGGTTGGATGACACATTACATTTGGTGGGAGCAGACCTTGGGGCTTCAGGGGCCTCAAAACGGGCCAGCCACCCCAAGTCTATCCCTAACAAAACACTAGCTGGAATGCCCACCTCCCGCACTACCTGCTCGGTACCCCACTCCAAATACACCTTCGCTACTGGCAGCGCCGGCACAACGCCTCCAATTCCGGAGACAGCGCGGGTCTTTCTGGGTATCATGTCCTTTGGGGACACCAGCTCAGGCCGCACCACAGTCATCTCCGTGCCGGTGTCCAAGAGTCCCATGGCCACAGACCGGCCTACGGTGACTGGCTGGTAGTTATCAAAGGGGCCTTCCCCAGCCCCCACCCACACACAAAACATTGGGGGGCCCTGGAAAAGGGGACTGGGATGGGCCCTTCTGGCGCTGGGGACATGCGGCCTTGAAATGTCCCGGCTGTTTGCAAAGGTGACAGGGTCGAGGTTCCCCCACAGATGTGGAAGCATTGTCTGGGGGGCCCCTGGGCTTAAGGCTAGGGACAACTGGCCCTGCGGGCGTCTTACCCCTCTCCAGCTGGTGTGCTTCCTGGCCTCCGGTGCCCGATTGTTGGCATATTCATCTGCGAGGTTTGCTGTGGTGGTGGCCCCCTTTGTCTCCGGTCACGAAGGTGCTGCTGGAGGTCCTCTGGGCAGTTCCACAAAAACTGCTCCATTGCAATGAGCTCCTTCAGCTTCTGGATGGTGGTGATCTTTAACCCCTAGGTCCACTGGTCGACTGCTCTCTGGAGGGGCCGCATGTGGTCGACCCAGCTGTCTGTAGGACCCCGCTGCAAACTCCAGAGCTTCTTCCTGTACATCTCAGGAGTGAGGTTGTACTGCCGGATCAACGCCTGCTTGACTTCCTCGTAGGTCAGGGTGGCATCGCTGGGCAGGTCCCCGAAGATCTCCAGGGCTTTACCTCTGAGACGAGGAGTTAGAAACCGGACCCACTGGTCCTCAGGCACATGGTGCTGGCGGCAAATTTTTTCGAATGCCAGCAAGAAGGTGTCCAGGTCTCCACCTTTATCCAGCATGGGAAAGTCCTCCGCCCTTAACTTTGGGACCTGGGTCTCAGGAGGCTCTTGACTGGCCGGGGTGGACTGGGCCTTTTGCAGCTGAAGCACCTGTAATTGGTGGTCACACTCACGCTGACGTTCCTCGGCCCGCTCCCGACGTTCGGCAGCTGCCGCCTCTATCCGCTCGCGACGTTCTGCAGCTTCCGCCTCTATCCGCTCGCGACGTTCTGCAGCAGCTAGGAGGGCCTTGTAAGTGTCGAGGTCTCCAGTCTCGGGCTTAGCCAAGGCAGCCTGCAAGAGAATAGCTGAGGGTGAGCTGCCCACTGCGCCATTGACCACCTGTTACTGGCTCCTTGAGGAGCCCGAGCTGGACTCCTCCTCGCCTTCATAGTCCACAGCCTGGTCTGGGCCGAGCTGCTCCTGGCTAACTTCGCCGACTGTTTCCTCAGGACCTACATCTTTGCCCTTGCCACGACCAGCCATCCTTGCAACACTTGGTTACTTGACACAAAAACTGCAACCTGAATGCACCCAAAACCATGTATTTGCACTCTAACTTGTCTAGTGCTGAGCTAATCTTAAGACCCCAGCAGCAAAAGCCACTGCTGGTAGTCCTTAGTGTCTGTGAGTACGGGACACGCACGCACACACACTATCGTCTTGATCCCACCGCTCTGCCACCAATCTGTCAGGAAAAAGCCCGCCCCGCCGCCCCACTTGAGGGTCGATGCCCTGACTTGGGGTGTATCGTGACGTTGCGCTGCCCCTAGGGGTACACAAGGTCAGCCAGATACTGTTTCACCGGTGACCCCTGTCCACACGGGCACAGGGAGACCCAGGGAGGACGAGAGAACACCCTACTGGTCCAGAATCCTTTCACACTGGTTAAACAAAGTTCTGCCAGAAAAATAAGTTGCCACCAGTTCTCTCGTTTGGTTATAAGACCGGTCTGTTACCGACTTATAACAATGCCAGGAACCAGCCTTGGAGTAGCTAAAGTTAAAAGACCGAGTGATAGGCGGGTGAATTCAGGTATCAAGACAGACGAGCTCAGATTAAAGTTTATAGATTTAATTTGCCTTGGAGGGCACACTAGACAAATATATACAAAATGATAATATAATACAGATAAGAGTCAGAGGTGAAAATATAAGTATGGGTTACAGACAAAGGCAGTAAAATGTGTCCAGTTACCTGTGGTTGGCTTAGTTCTGGGTCTGGGCTCACATGGGGGGAATATGTGGCCCTGCGCTGCGTGGATGCTTCTGGAATGATGTAGGTACCCCCCTCCTGAATGCATCGACTGGGCCCACGTGGGCTCCTGCTTATATCTGTAATGGGACAGCCCACGTGGCAGCCCCCTACACGCCTCCACACACCCCTGGGACGGTCTATGAACTCCTCCCACTCTGGTCATGCAATTTCTGACAAACACAAAAATGGACCATAACGCGGCAGGGCATTGGGACAGAACCGAGCCAGTGGCATCATCAGAACCGGCTGGGCTTACGCTATGCACTGCTACCAGAAACCCCTATCCTATGGACTCCCTAAGTCCAATTCTGGATTTCTCGGTCCCCCTACATCGTGGAAACATTGGGAGTGGTGGCTATGTGTACGGGGAGTTCCATATTTTAAGATATGAAACCGCCATAGACCAGTAATGAGCGGATTCCCTATAAATCTTTATGAAATATCGAGGCTGCTGTGGCTAAGAGCATTTTGGTCAAGTCTTTGAAGCTGGTGTTGAGAGTGCACATGTGTCTTAGGTGTCAATTAATTGAAATGAGGGTTCTTTTGATGGGTCAACCTCTTGCTGTGCTAGATTCCTATAGAAGGGCATTTACAATGGTCTGAGCTGGGTGTTAATTAATTGAGGTTTTCCTGGGAGCTGGCCATTTGTCAGATCTGACTAGTTATAAAGTTGAAGGAGAGATGACTGTCATATGAGTGAATTTTCCTCACAGCCCTGCAGTCTTTGAGCTGAGAATAGGGACATTAAGCACTTGTCCCAGGACGCAGGACCACACCCTCCGATTCGGTAAAGTCCCACCCAAATCGGGACAGTTGGGAGGTATGGTTACACACTTCTATTACTCCCTGCACTTGGTCACTCCTAGGGACTTGTCTGTATTTAGATGTACGGTCTGTAGGGCAGGTTAATCCACTTTTATGTATACTGTGTATTTATAGAACATGCCTCAACAATTTTGTAAATCAAGCACTTCTTTCCTTTTGTTTCACTCCTATTCCCACATAGATTTTAAGCTCTTGGGAGCAGGGCCCCCGGACCATGGGAGACATGTATGAACAGCGCTGCACCAGAAGTCTGGTGTCTTTTCAGCCTGAGAACTGGCACAGCCCCATTCACTATATTGTTAAAATAGCCACATGCCAATATCAGATGCATTACAGAGCACCTGCAGCACTTTGTAATGTGCCTGAGATCAGGGGGCGTGCTGGAGACGTGCCGCACTAAAACTGTACGAAGCTACAAATTTAGTACGGCAAATCCAGGCGCCTTACTGCTGGAACAGGTAGAGCACTTTAAAAGTGGTTTACCTGAGCCAGAAGTGTCACTTTGTAGCTAGAAAACGCCTGATTAATAACCCACAGTAGAACAGGTTCGTAGATTCAGGTGCATTATACACTTTTATTAAGCGCAATTAAATTGGCGTCTGGACGCCAAAAATCATACATGTCTCTCTATGTGTCTGATGTGTTTGTGCTGTTACTATATGGAATAAAGGAACGCTGAAGGGGTTAAAAACAGCACGCCTCTGTTGATTTAAAGTGATACAGGCAGCCAGGCCAACATAGGAATGCTAAATACAAGTGTCTCACATAAGTGATGAATAGAGGAGGAATAGAAACTACTTTTATTGAATGAGAGGAAAAAAAATGCCCATTGAAAAAACAAGATTACCAAAAAAAAAACAGTTGAGAAGAAAAGCGGATGTGTGAGTTTCTGGTTTTAATTAGTATAGGTTACTGGTGACACATTCCCTCTGCTTTAGCGCAGATCATGGTTGTCATCTTTGTAGTGCGCGGTTCATGAGATTACAGGCAGTGAATATTCTAGAATGAGGAAACCCAGGAAACGGGACTGAACCGTCGACTCTCCGTTCATTATGTCTTTTGATCAATATCATCTGATATTACATTTTCCTCATAAAATTGTTAGAGCTCATCTCCTTTACTGGTCCCAGTGGACTCATAATTAGTGTTGAGCGATTGCGTTGGCTATCGAGATCGATCGATAGTCGATAGTCGGCCGCTATCGATAATTTTTTTTTCATAGTGAGCACGTTATCGCGATGACCATAAAGTCATGGGAGAGCAACAACACCTTCATTATTACACCCAAAAAAGGGCTGGAAAAGGGCTGAAATTAACATCCACAACATCAAATGGATACTTCTACATCTTAGGCAACACACTTGGGTTTTAAAAATCCCCAAAAAAAAAGTCACGACCATTTCCCCCCTGCTTGTACCACACCCCCTGCCCTTAAACCTGCATCACCCAAAAAATTTAAAAGTGACAGAAGGCAGTATGATTTGAACATCTGTTACTTGAACTGGACATTAAAATACCCTGTCCGGAACCAGCACGAGCCCCAAACCTGCATGCCCCCCACATTTACAAAGTCCCGGAAAAAGGAGTCTTTTAAACCACCATTTTAGTTTCACTGAAATTGACTATACCTGTCCTGGGCCACAGAAGGAGCCCCAAACCTCCCATACCCCCACTTTTAAAAAGTCCCGGAAAAAAGGAGTCTTTCAACCACCATTTTAGTTTCACTGGACATTGACTATACCTTCCTGGGCCACAGCATGATCCCAAACCTCATAAAACCCCCACATTTAAAAAGTGCCAGAAAAAGGAGTCTTTCACCACCATTTTTAGTTTCACGGGACATTGACTAACCTGTCCGGGGCCCACAGCATAAACCCCAAAACCTCATGCCCCCACTTTAAAAAGTGCCGGAAAAAGGAGTCTTTTAACCACCTTTTAGTTTCACTAAGACATTGACTATACCTGCCGGGGCCAAAAGCATGACCCCCAAAACCTGCAGACCCCCACTTTAAAAAAAGTCCCGGGAAAAAGGATCTTTCAACCACCATTTTAGTTTCACTGGCTTTACTATACCGTCCTGGGCCAAAAAGCATGAGCCCCCAAAACCCTGCATAAACCCCCACATTTAAAAAGTGCCAGAAAAAGGATTTTAAACCACCATTTTATTTCACTGGACATTGACTATACCTGTCCTGGCCACACATGAGCCCCAAACCTGCAGACCACCACTTTTAAAAAGTGCCGGAAAAAGGAGTCTTTTCAACCACCATTTTAGTTTCACAAAGAAAATTGACTATACCTTCCGGGCCACAGCATGACCCCCCAAACCTGCATGACCCCCCACATTTAAAAAGGGGCCGGAAAAAGGGTCTTTAAAACCACCTTTTAGTTTCAAAACATTGACTATACCTGTCCTGGGCCACAGCATGACCCCCAAAACCTCATGACCCCCCATTAAAAAGTCCGGAAAAAGGATCTTTCAACCACCTTTTAGTTGAACGGACATTGACTAACCTGTCCTGGGCCACAGCATGAGCCCCAAACCTGCATGACCCCCCATTTAAAAAGTCCCGGAAAAAGGATCTTTCAACCACCATTTTTAGTTCACGGGACATTACATACCTTCCCGGGGCCACAGCATGACCCCAAAACCCTGCATGACCCCCACTTTTAAAAAAGTGCCGAAAAAGGAGTTTTAAAAACCACCATTTTATTTTCACGGGACATTGACTATCCCTTTCCCCGGGGGGCCACAGAAAAGACCCAGGGCCGGAGTTACAGGGGTGGGGGTAAACCCCACGGGCGTCCTCATCTATTAACACGCAGGTTAAAATCCCCGATGACGCAGCAAGAAAACTGTCGTGCTGAAGCAGAGTGCGGAACGAAGGTGAGAACTTCCACCCTTTCCTCGGGACAAGCAATACCTGGGTAGCACTTGCCCCTCCAAATGATGGGGACCATTGAGCTTCACTTGGAAATACGGGGGTTAAGCCCTGTTACACCCAGGTCCCTTTATCTTGGCATTCTTTTTCTCATTTTACTCAACTGCTGGAGGAAATGGTCTCTGTACTTTGTTTTTCTTTCCTGCTCCATCTCCATGCCTCTGAATAACCACATCTGGTCAAGTTTTTCCCCCGTACCTCCCCTTGTACAATTCGAGGGAATTTTTTTTTAACACTTTGTACATGCAAGTTTTTTAGTATTTAATTCTAGAAAACACATTTTTAAAAAAAGGATGGGAAACCCACCATTTTTGTTTCTCTTTTTTCATTGTATTAAATGGGTTGTCCTAATACAGGTTGATAGCTATGTTTAAAAAAATCTTTTCAAAACATCATTTTGCAAAATTGTCCCTCAACAGGTCCTACCCATTCCGTTTTTTGACAGCACCATCACCCTTTAGCCACTCTTGACAATTTTGAAAAAAAAAATGTCTGTTAGAAACAACATTTTTTTAGAAAAGGGCTTTAGAAAAGCTGCATGTCACAGCAAAATGCCCCCAAAAAAAATTTAAACATGACCCTTGACCCCTTTTGGGGCAATTTGTGAAGAACAAAAGTCTGTTAGAAACAACATTTTTTAGAATGGACCTGTAGAAGCTGCATGTCACAGCAAAATGCCCCCAAAAATTCAAAGCATGAACCCCTTTAGCCACTTTGGTCAAATTTTGAAAAACAAATGTCTGTTAGAAACAACATTTTTTATAATAGGACCTGTAGTATTGCTGCAATTTTAAAACAGCATGACCCAAAAAATTATAAAAAATGACTTCTCACCACTTTAAAAAAAATTTTGGGGGGAGAAATGCCACTTTGAAGCCACATTTTTTGTTACAAAGGACCATGATATTTCTGTACTCACAGCTACATACCCCAAAAAATTATAAATATACTTTTCCAGCCCCCTATTAAAAATTTTGAGGGAGAAAGCCACTTAGAACCCATTCTGTTACAAAGGACCAAATTAAGCTGTACTCACAGCAAAATGACCCCAAAAAAATTTTAAAAATACTTCTCAGCCACTATTAAAAAATTTTAGGGGGAAATCCACTTAGAACCCCATTTCTGTTCCCAAAAAACCAAATTATAGCTGTATCTCACAGCAACATACCCCAAAAAATTATAAATAGACTTCTCACCCCTATTAAAAAAATTTTGAGGGGGAAAGCCACTTAGAAGTCACATTTTCGTTCCAAAGGACCAAAAGATTATTGCTGTATCTCACGCAACATGACCTCAAAACCATTTCAATGCGAAACTTTTTAAAATAAAGTATAAATGGAATACGGTGTTGTCATGAAACCTTGCTGTCTTTTACGTCTCCTCCAGCAAAAACCCGCAAAAAACTGTTGGGGAAAAAAAAAAAAATAAAAATTGCAGTAAAAATGATCATTTTAAAAAAAATTTTCAAAAGGACCTTTCTGTTTGAAAAAGGAATGGAAGTAGACGGCAAAATAATCGGTGACCTCGGCAATTGGGGCCACAACATCATCGAGATCCATCCTGATTCATCTTGAGAAAATAAACGATCCACATTACTGTGGAAAGCCGGATGCGTTTTTTTGTAATGACTCCTCCAGCCCCCGTGCTGAAGGGCCCTTTTAGATATGACCGGTGCTGGCAAAAAGACAAACCTCTAGGCTGACGACCCGCTCGGCCATTCGTCCATTTTTGGGTACCCAGAAATCCATTGGTCCGGAAAACATCAAAAACATCGGGGTTTGAGACGCAGATAGTCGTCACCATGATCTTAAGTGAATCTTGTATTGGAGTGTGCCCTGCATTGCAGCGTCGGTAGGTGAAACAAAGATTGCCAAGGTCCCCCCATTAGGCTTCTGCCACCTTGCCCCCTGCGCCGCTACGCCTACTTTTGGGACTCTACTCCCCACTCGCTGATTGTTTCCACCCTGACATTTGGGGGAAAGTGAAAGCAGACGCAACAGATGTCCCAGTTGATCAATCACAAGGTCTCCATTTCCTATTTTACTCTCTATTTTGGGGGGGTGGAAGGAAAAAGCATTTTTGTTTTGTACCGGGGATCCAGGAGGGGGGCCACCCAGTAACTGTTTTTTCTTTTGAGGGCCTTTTAAAGCGAGGATCATGTTTTAGGGAAAGGAACCAAACACTCATGTAGAGAGGGGCCCCTTTATTTCCCAAGTCTCTGGGTCGAGGGGCACTAGCAAACTGATCTTCCCATCTTCCCCTCCGCCTCAAATTCCGCCAACCTCTTTCCAAAGGGGGGAAAGCGGGAACATCGGGTCTAGGAATACCCCCCTCCCCTCCTCCCCCTGCCTCCGGCACAGCTTTAAAAACAGCCCTACTTGCCTGAGATGAGCACCCTGAGACTGATGCGCCACCCTTGCACTAGTCCCTTTGGGCCCCGAACCACGCCTAAGAAAAAAACCGATGAAATTTTGAAAATGTCGGGGCCCTTTTGGGTTTTACGAGAGAAAGGCTCCGTGTCCGCATCTGTGTCCGTCTCCTCCTCCGTCCTGGCGGGGCCTGTTTTTCAGATGTCCAAAAAGATCGTTCCAGAACTAAATCACCACATGCTCATGCTGACAAGGGGGAATTTTCCCCCATGAACCCTTTTGGGGCTTTTTCAAAACTGGAAGGAGGTGCAGAGCTCTTTTTCACCTGCCTCCACTCTCGGGGGTTCAACACCCAGGGCCGCACCCCGCTTTTCAGGCCATGGCACTTCGTACTGCGTAATGGCATTGCGCTGCTGCCCCCAACGCTGGAGCATGGGAGGGGGGAATTCCAGCGTGTTTTCCACTCAACAATAGACGGTTGACGGGGAGGGTGAGCTGACGCTGCAACGCACCAGCGGGGGGAAGCAGGGTGCGAAGGCGGGAAATGCGAAAAACCCGACCTCGAGCCTTCTTCACAGCCCGTCCCGACCCGGTAGCCTTTAGAAATTTCTGGACACAAGGGGCATGACATTGGGCCAGCAAGGGGGGGTTTCCCCCACCTACCGATCTTAAGGGGCCCAGCAATTTCGCCCCTTTTTCGCACACCACCTTTCCTGGGACAAAGGTTTTTGTCACCCAGCCACGGTCGTCTCGTTTCTTAGAGTCTCGACAGTCCTACCTGTGTCTTCCTCCTCGTCCACTGATGAAGCGCTCGCAAGCAAATTCTGCGGAAAAAGACCAGGAGGGGATCCGCAATGTCGTCATCATCATCAACACAGGTGACTTGGTCGTCCTGACTGTCTGGAGCCAGAAGCTGCGGGCTACAAGCAAGGGGCACTGCAAGGGCGGTGCCGACCGCCCGGGATTTTTGCCGTTTGACCGGCTTCCTTCACCTCCTCTGATGGCATCAGTAACTGGGCGTCAGAGAAAATCATCCTTTTTGGCCTCTTGATCTTTTAACATGCCTTCTGACCTGTGGTGAATATAGAATTGCTGTTTTAAGATTTACGTAGATGCTGCGTCAATGAACAGTGATGGGTGCGCAAAAGTCCAAAAAACACGTAAAATGTTATGTTTTGATATAAAAAACGGTATTTTTTTGCACCTTTCAATTCCCCCGTGGTGAATATAGAATTGGTTTTTAAGATTTTACGTAGATGCTGCGTCAATGAACATGCTGGGTGCGCAAAAGTCAAAAACACGTAACTGTTATGTTTTGATATAATAAACGGTATTTTTTTGCACCTTTCAATTCACCTGTGGGGAATATAGAATTGCTGTTTTAAAATTTACGTAGATGCTTTCAATCAATGAACAGTGCTGGGTGCGCAAAAATCAAAAAACACGTAACTGTTTATTTTTTTTATATAATAAACTGTATTTTTGCACCTTTCAATTCACCTGTGGTGAATATAGAAAATTTCTGTTTTAAGATTTACGTAGATGCTGCCAATGAACAGTGCTGGGTGTGCAAAAGTCAAAAAACACGTTTAAATGTGATGTTTTCGTACGATACACGGTATTTTTGGCAACAAACAACCTATGCTGACTACAAGATTGCTGTTTTGTAATTTAAGTGCAAGGTGGATATATCAACAGTCACAGGTGTAATGGGTAAAATTGAACACCTATCTGAAATGTATACTGAAAATAAAAGTGGAGTTTTGCAGCTAACAAAGAGACCTGCAGTTAGTAGAAATTATGTTTATCCAATATAAGTTCAGGCTGACCAATATCCAGGAAATATTTCAATAGCAAACTGTTAATAATAAAGATAGTCCACTACAATGTCTACACTAAGTCTTGGTGAACTTTATCCAGTGTTCTTTATAGATAGAGCTGGTCTGTGTTCGCCGGCGGGCCCGCCCCCCCCCTTCCACCGCCGTGAATTTACAGTGTTAAATTCTGCTTTAAAATTCTCTAGCTAACTACATAAAATGTTCAAATCCCTAATCTAACTAAATTGGAAGGATCACAGCTAATAGTAGAGGTTTCTCTTTGAGAAATAGACTAATTTCGCTGAGCTGTTTGGCCACAGGCAGAGCGCAGGTCCTATCCCTATGAGACGCTGAGAGACACTGAGGCTGAAACAGGAAACGCTGTTCTATGTAAAACGAGGTCATGTGATTTTTCCAGCCAATCGCAACCATACACATCCAGTCATGATGTCGCACACACATCTCACCCTGCTCTATTCTGTAATCTGATTTGCTGGCCGCCAAATTTACAGGAAGCGCCGAAAAAGGTGCGATCTTAATAGATGATGCACAGATTTTAACCTTAATTATCGCATGATCTGGAAATTTCGATCACCATAAAAACCTTGCCGATTTCAACTTTGTCGATAAAAATCGCTCAACACTACTCATAATCATTTATTATTGACCCTAACATTTTATAGGAGATGGGAAAGAATAATGACTGTCAGAGTAAAAAACGGAGTGGGCTCTCATGCATGGAGTAGTTGACATTGGCACAGCCCTAAGAGTTTCTTTAATTGAAGCTCATCAATGAATTATCGGGGGCATCAAAAGCCAAGAAACTGAATAGTCTTGTACATGGTGGACCCATTGGGTATAAGGGTCTTTTTAAACTGCGTTCTGCAGTGCATAAGAGTTCCATCAGGAAGATGCTTATAGTATGCAACATCCTTTGCAGATAGCCTTACATGTTAAAATAAACCATATATTACATGACATTTTTTCCCTGGATGCCTCTATATGGAATAGAAAGTCTGCTGGACTATTCCATACAGTAGAGAAAAAGCAACCCCAATGTATACCCCCTGTCTGGTGAATGGGAACCCATTTGATGTTTGTTCTGGCATATTTGGAGTCAGTAAGGACTTTTTCATATTATAAGGGGCAATTCTTCTACCTCATAGGAGTTTATTCCTTCCTCTGGATCAACACTGTAGGGTTATAGGTTGGATCTGATGGACCTTTGTCTTTTTCTAACCTTACAGACATCTGTTGTTATGTTTTGAAAGCTGACGCTATAAGACTGCAGATCAGTGAGGAGGACGATCAGTGAAGAGAACCTGCAATTATCAATGCACTATGGGGGACATGTATGAATGGAGCTGCAACATGTTTTTGGTGTGCTTTGAACCATAAAAAGTGCCATAGCCCAGTTCTATAGATGTATGAACCACTGTAGGCCAAAATTTGGCACAGTCTGCACCAGACACAACCCTTTTAGGGTATGATCACAGGGAACATTGTGGCACGTATTGTGCGTACCGCAATATGCCTGGTGTTTTAAAGCGCCGGGTGACATGTCACTTTTCTCCCGGTGTTCAATATGCATTGGGGAACATGGGCATATTTCATAGCTCTAAATGAGAGCTATGAATTACCGTAAATGCGGGACATATTTCGGCATATTGAAATGAAATGTGCTCGACAATTATGCCGTGTGAACATAACCTTAGTGCGCCAAAGTTGCGGGCACATGCCATGCCAGAATTGTACGATGCCTCAGAAACTGTCGTACAAATCCATACCAGTTTCAGTGGCATGGCTGAGACAAATTTTTGCACATGTACACTATGTGACAATGTTTGGTGACTAGATTGTGAGACACTTTCATACATACTGTCGGATTGTACACTATTAAAAACAGAGGTAGAACTGGTGAGTCGGCGCCAGGTAAATGCATGTTGCCCTATATGGTTGCACCACAAATTACTTGTGTGGTTACCATAAATCCATGAAGCATCCTGCTCTAGTCCCCTTTGGACACAAATATAAAAAGTATCTTCCTATTGTAAACTTTTTTCCATAGTATAAACACCTTTTACTAAAAAGGACAACTATACATTAAATAGTGAGTTAAAATACCCATATATACTGTACCATATAGCTCCAAATTAGTCTCATTAGAAAATAATGTACAGAGACTTTATTTAATCAGTTTTTAATAAAAATATACAAGAAATGGAGTGCTGCCAACAAGAGAGGCTACCATAAGATATGGAGTCATTAGTAGTTTAAACAATGTTATTAAATGTCTACATACATTGTAAAAAAAGTCACATAAAAATATGACTGCACATAGAAAAATCTATTTTAAAACACAATTATGTTATGTATAAAAATCACCATAGAAATTAGTTTACAGGGGCTGTGAAGCCCAAAAAATTATTGCTTAATGGTTAAGTAAAAAAAATATATATATATACTTACCTTCCAGCCGTCCACAGCTGCTGCTTCAGAACTTCACGGTGATCTGCTCCTCTTGACTTCCGGGCTCTCATCCCGACTCAGCAGAGGTTCATGCTCCATTGTAAGTGAATGGAACGTGAGACATTCTGTGTGTCAAGATGAGAAAGTGGATGTCAATAAGTGTGGATCACTGGAGAGCTGCAGAGGAAGGTGACAGAGGTAGGTATCCCTTTTTTTTTTTGGCCCCATTAAACTATAATTTTCATTGCTGGACAACCCCTTTAAAGTGAATAGAACATGAGCCTCTCCTTTGTCTGTCGGGATAAGAACCTTAAAGACAAGATGATTGATTACCCTTTAGCAGCAGTGGTGGGGGATCTGTAGGTAAGAATAGCTTTTTAATTATCTACCCATCCTGGTTCCATTAAACTACAATTTTCACAACCCTTTTAAAGTGAATGGAACATGAGACTGTCCTGTGTATCGAGATGAGAACCCCAAAGCCGAGAGGAGCAGATCACCCTTGAGCAGCACTGGTGGAAGATCTGTAGGTAAGTATAACTTTTTTTTTTTACCCACTCTGGTCCTATTAAACAGTTTTATTTGCTGGACAACCCATTTAAGGTCCATTTAAAAATATCTAGCATACATAAAAGTCATAAAACGGACCTTACAAGATATTAAAGGTAACGATACATAAAGTGCAATATAACCTTTACCTAAAGTGAGTGTAAACATCCCAATCAAAGCCAGAATAGTAGTTTTCTAGTTACCCATAGCATTCATTGTGTTCTACCGCTTATATGAGCTGCACTTTATATCCAAGTAAACTTAAGTCAACATCCAGAGAGGAATAAAGAAACTATAGTTTAACGCCAGGCATAGGTATTGTTAGTTTTACAACATTGCAAAGTAGACTTTTGTATCTGGAGCTGTAGAGAGCCGGGGTCTCTGAAGCACGTAGCAGGTCTGTTTCATCATGCTATATTAACAGCCCCCGGTAATGTTTCACTTATTTCTTCTTCCCCAAAATTACTTCCTGATTTGAGGTCCCCATGCATATTGGATTAGTTCACATCAAACAGATTAAAATAGGTGTGTGCTCAAGATAAGAAGCTTCAGTGTCTGAGTTAAAATTACATTAAAAAGAGTCAGAGCTTGAAAATGAAGTCAGAGCAGACACTTCACTATGTAAAATACAAGGGTTATTTCACATAGTTCAGTGCACATTACTTTACCCTGGAGCAAAAACAGAACATATAGACAGGAGTTATGTATAGATTAACCTGTATGACACATTTTCATACTTATTACTATTAAAGTACATGATTCTGTATGTGGCACAACTTACTATATAATTGGCATACTGCACATGCCATAAATATTTCAGTATTTTTCCCCTGGTTACGTATAGCCAATTTTTTAATGCAGAGAAATTGGGGTCTTTAAACAAACCGTCATTTGTAATACTTAAAGGGGTTTTGCCGTAACAAACATTGATAGCGTATGAATAGTAGATGACATCAATGTCAGATAGGTAAGGGTCCCACCTCTAAGACTTGAACTTATCTCCAGAATAGTCTCCTGAAGCTCGCTGTTCTGATTGGAAAATTACCACAAATTCCATAATGACTCTGTCAGATAGGTAAGGGTCCCACCTCTAAGACCTCAACTTATCTCAAGAATGGTCTTCTGAAGCTCCCCACTCTGAATGGAAAATTACCACAAATTCCATATGACTCTGTCAGATAGGTAAGGGTCCCACCTCTAAGACATGAATTTATCTCCAGAATGGTCTCCCAAAGCTCCCCACTCTGAATAGAAAATTACCACAAATTCCATATGACTCTGTCAGATAGGTAAGGGTCCCATCTCTAAGACATGAATTTATCTCCAGAATGGTCTCCCGAAGCTCCCCACTCTGAATGGAAAATTACCACAAATTCCACACTGACTCTGTCAGATAGGTAAGGGTCTCACCTCTAAGACCTGAACTCACCTCAAGAATGGTCTTCCGAAGCTCCCCGCTCTGAATGGAAAATTGCCACCACTTCCACGGTGACTCTCTTTTTAAGACAAATCAGAAAAAACATGTACAAAAAGGTTGCTGCACATCAAGTATTTTATTACAGTAGAAGTCACAAAACAGACTCCAAAAAAAACTATTAAAAACCATGGAACCAAAAAACTTCTCCACATTGAACAGATCATGTATGTAATACTACCACAAAAAATCCAATAATAAAGCTCTCCAAAAATGAAGATAATTATATAATAAATATCATCAAAAAAATACAAAATAAAACAGAAGAATAAGAAAGCATGTCCCACAAAAAGCATGTTCCACAAAAAGCATGTCCCACATGAGGGAAAGAGAAGAACCCCATGTCTATCGCTGCTAAAGTGACAGCATCCTCAGGAGAATTGTAGCGAAATGCATATGGTTCCCTTTCCCCCATGTGGCACATGCTATTTGTCCACTCTATCATTTGTGGTATCACTCCTTTCTTTTTTTTATTGTGTTTGATGATACTGATAATATTTAGATTATTGGAGATCTTTATTACTATATTTTTGTGGTAGTATTCTATATCCCATTTAATGTAGTAAAGTTTTGTGCTTCCACACAGGAAACAGACATATTTTTGTAGTTTGTAATGGATTTTTGGGTCTGTTTTGTGACTTACATTGCAATAAAAACTTTTAATGTGCAGTAAGTACACCCCTAAGTGAAAATGGACAAACTTTGCCCAATTTGCCCAATTGGGGTCATGTGACTTGTTAGTGTTACACGGTTTCAGGTGTGAATGGGGAGCAGGTGTGTTAAATTTTGTGTTATTGCTCTCACACTGGGCATTAGACGTTCAACATGGCCCCTCATGGCAAAGAACTCTCTGAGGATCTGAAAAAAAGAATTCTTGCTCTACACAAAGATGGCCTAGACTATAAGAAGATTGCTAACACCCTGAAACTGAGCTGCAGCATGGTGGCCAAGACCACACAGCAGTTTAACAAGACAGGTTCCACTCAGAACAGGCCTTGCCATGGTCGACCAAAGAAGTTCAGTGCACGTTCTCAGCGCCATATCCACAGACTGTCTTTTCAAAATAGACATATGAGTGCTGCCAGCATTGCTGTAGAGATTACAGGGATGAGGGTGTCAGCCTTTCAGTGCTCAGACCATACGCCTCACACTCCATAAAATTGGTCTGCATGGCTGTCATCCCAGAAGGAAGGTTCTTCTAAAGATGATGCACAAGAAATCCCGCAAACACAAGCAGAGTAAGAACATTGATTACTGGAACTATATCCTGTGCTCTGATGAGATAAAATTATTTAATTCAGATGGTGTCAAGTGTGTGTGGAAGCAACCAGGTGAGGAGTACAAAGACAAATGTGTCTTGCCTACAGTCAAGCATGGTGGTGGAAGTGTTATGGTTTGGGGCTGCATGATTGCTGCCAGCTGTGAGGAGCTACAGTTTGTTGAGGAAACCGTAAATGCTAACATGTGCTGTGACATACAGAAGCAGAGCATGATCCCCTCCCTTCTTAAACTGGGCCACAGGGTGGCACTCCAACATAACAACCCCAAACACACCTCCAGGATGACTACTGCCTTGCTAAAGAAAATTAGGGTAAAGGTGCTGGATAGGCCAAGCATTTCTCCAGACCTAACCCCTATTGCGAATCTGTTACGCACCCTCAAAAAGAAGGGCCAGCCAGGGATGCTAGAGCAGAGAGAGAGAAGGTTGCTAATAGAGCGAGCTTCTGTGCATAAGCCAGAGATAAGAACTGCTCTAACTGTGAAAGGAAGCAAAATCAGAACAGCAATGTATTTAGTAATATTATTTAATTATCCTCACCTACACATCAAAGCAAATAAATGAGGTAGAAATACCCATTTAACACAGAGATGTTGAACACAAACAGGAACAATTCTTTGACTAAGGGAACAACTATGCAACATTATTCTCAGAAATAGTATGGCAAGTATTTTTCTTGACATGTATTTCTTATCCACTTTACTTAACCCCTTAGTGCACCAGGACATACCGTTACACCCTATACTTAAAGGGTTTTCCCACAATGTAAGTTGCGTGGATCCCCCAAAAATGGGTTTTTAATCACTTTTCAAAATTATGGGTTTAAAAAAAGTAAGCCTGTGAGAGCTAAAAATTGCCATCCCCCTTGGCGGGCCCCCGGACGAGGGGTAGGCAAGGTACCCTGCCTGTCCCTAAGGGCCAAAACAGGGGCCCCCCCCCGGGGCCCAGCCGCTGCCAGGGGCCTAAATTTCCCCAGGGTCTCGTAGGCGTCCGCTGGCCAAAACATACAGCGATTTGGCTTATGCGAAAAGGGAAAGCGAGCGCTTCCCCTGCCCCCATACATGTCGACCCGCTCACCGAGGACCTGAACCCCCCGGGTTAAGCCGCGGGTACACAGCGGCCGCTGGGTTCCCCTCAAGCGCTGAGGACCCCCGCACCCCTGTGCTGCTGGGCTCGGCAGCGCGCAATAAGTGTTTCATCCTCCTTTGGGGCCCCTAACGCCTGCCTGTACCCCAAAAAAGTCCGGCTGTGGCCCCTAATGCCTGCCGGGGGCCCCAAAATCCCCCCTGGGGCCCCCATATGCCTACTGTGGCCCCATACCCTCCTTTAGCCCCTAGATATATACCTCCTGTGGCCCCAACGTCGCCTGGGGCCCCATACCCCCTTGGGGCCCCAAAAACCCTGCCTGTGGCCCCATACACCTCCTTGACCCCATATGCCGGCCTTGACCCCTATCCCCTCCTGTGGCCCCCATACCCGCCTGTAGTTTCCAAACGCCCTCCTGTGGCCCCAAACCCCGCCTGGGGGCCAACGCCTCCTACCCCCATATGCCTCCTGACCCTATACTAATCCCTTTCCTGAGCCCCTATAAACCTCCTGTTCCCCCATATACCTGCCGAGCCCCTATACTATAAAAACCTCCTACCCCTATATCCCTCCCCCTTGTGCCCCTAAATACCTCCTACCCCTATCTTATCCCGCCTGAAGCCCCTATATCCCTACCTGCATCCCCTATATCAATATACCTGCCTAGATGACCCTTAACTTTTATTCTGTCTGACTGGGGAGACTTTATTAAACATAACCGCCTACTGGGGGGCATATCTAAAATTCCGTCTAACGGGGGATTTATATACTTATAAGAAGGGGTTGCGGAAATGTAAAGGATTCAAAAGATATTTGTGCCAAAATCCTCGGGGGACAGTGGGGCCGCAGAAATCGGGCGAGAATGGTGTGAACCCCGATGGAGAAGAAAAAAAGTGAACGATCTGACAAAAGACTCTCCTGTGAGTCACAAATTTAAACTGCAGTGTAATAATTTTTAAATATTCCTGCAGAGCGCTACATACAACTAGTATCTACCAAAATTATTTCACTGTATGGCGTGGTATATTAATCAAGCCTTGTACAGCTATAGTCACAGGGGGGGGGTGGCGTTGGGTTCGGGATCGGGCCAGATTATTTAAACCTTAAGTAGAATTATTTTGGGGTCTTGGTTTTTGTAGATTTTTTTTTAGAAACAAAAATTGTCGGTAAATTGCCCCCATGTGTAGGGATTTTTTTGGGGGCTGATTTTTAGGGTATTGCCCTTAAAACGGAGTTAGCGTTTTTGGGAAAACCAAATTTGTCAGTGACTGCGTGTAATGGGCAGGATCTATGGGTTTTTAGAAAATAGTGACGGACCTGGCCCGGGGCAGAGGAATTAGTTGGAGGTGCAATTTTTTGGGAGTGAGGGGGGGGGCGCCATTGACGTATTTGCCTAGGCCCCAAAAATGCATTGTCCCGGGCCCCCGCCCCTTATTACCAAAAAATTTACATTAGACACACCAAGAACTGACGGGGAACTACTGGCCGCCTTGCGTGTTTCACCCTTCACGATGCGGGGGAACAAAATTTTTTTCCGGGGGCGTAGAAAGTGCAGTGAAATATCTGTCGCTGTATAACAATCCCTTTTTTAGTAAATTTTTTGAGACATCCTTTCTTTCTCACCTCGCTCACCCCCTCCTTCTCACCCCTGCAGGTTTCATGACTCACATGATTTGTTTTATTTTCCCCCCTGACTTTAAGGAAAAGGGAACTCACTTTGGTGGCAAAACCCCTTTAAGGGATGGGCAGATAATCGCATTAATGCAGCCAGCATGTGAGACGGGGAAGAGCTCTGCGCCACCCCCCATCTATCACCCCTCCCCCCTACGTCATTATCATGGGGAGTCGTTCATTTGCCATGATGAATGATTGTACTTCTAGTATACCCATAGCAGGTGTAATAAGAATTAAAAAAACCCCTATGCTGTAGTATATCAGTACTGTAGCATACAATATAAGCAATCAAGAAAGTCCCTTATGGGGACTAAAAATGATTCTTAAAAAAAAAATGAACAATCGCAAAAAGTAAAAACAACCTAATAATAAAAGTCTTTCCCATTTATCATAGTTTATCATATAAAAATTAAAAAAATAACATAATTGGTTTTACTGGGTCCATAAAAGTCATATTTAACAAAATATTGTGTTATTTATACTGCACAGTGAATGGCATAAGAAACAACATCAGAATTGTGGGTTCTTGATCATCCTACAGTCCAGGAAAAAAATCTAAAGAGCGACATGTATGAACAGGGCTGCGCCAGAATTCTGGCCTCAAAAAGATGTAGTAGACTAGTTCTATAGATGTATGAAAAGGCATATTAAAAATGTTGGCATAAAAGACACTTTTTAGCACACCAAAGTTTTGGGGTGTTCTGGGAGTGTAGCACCACATTTGTAGAAGTAGACAGTTTTATGATTCTTTGATGCCAAAACTTTGGTGCAGAAAAGTTAGAACAGCCAGACCAGAGTAAAGGTGGGGCTTGAGCCAGACTTGTGGTACTGGCTCTACACTGCCTTGTATGTATGACCTGCAGAAGAACAGCCAGACCAGGGTAAAGGTGGTGCCTGTGCCAGACTTGTGGGAAATGGCTCTACACTGCCTTGTATTTTATGACCTGCAAGGAACAGCCAGACCAGCAAAAGGGGGTGCCTGTGCCAGACTTGTGGTACTGGCTCTACACGCCTTGTATTAGACCTGCAGAGGAACATCCAACCAGGTTTAAAAGGTTTTGCCGACCAGACTTTGTGGTATTGGCTCTACACTGCCCTGTATGTATGACCTGCAGAGAACAGCCAGACCAGGGTAAAGTGTGCCTGAGCCAACTTATGGGATTGGCACTACACTGCCCTGTATGTATGACCTGCATAAGAACAGCCAACCAGGGTAAAGGGGGTGCCTAGCCAACTTGTGGTATTGGCTCTAACCTTTCCCTGTATGTATGACCTGCAGAAGAACAACCAGGTAAAGGTGTGCCTGAGCCAACTTGTGGTATTGGCTCTACACTGCCCTGTATGTATGACCTGCAGAAGAACAGCCAGATCAGGGTAAAGGTAATGCCTGAGACTGAGTTGTACTATTACTAGAATACGCCTGTATGTGTGAACTGCAGAAGAACAGGTTTATACATTCTGGCAAAGTCTATACTACCTTAAAGCGATTTAGAACTGATCTATCAGTGCCAGAATTCATACATGTCGCCCAAAGTGATCAAAAAGTTGTATGTACTCCAAAATGGTATCATCAAAAACTAAATCTTGACCTGCAAAAAATTAGTTATCACACAGCTCTACGGGAGTAAAAATAAAAGAACATTAATTGGTCTCAGAAAATGGCGATGTAAAGAAAATGTTATATTTTTAAAAACAAGGTATTTTTTTTTAAATAATAAAATATAACAAAAACTATATAAATCTGATATCAGCAGAATCGTACCCACATTCAAATATAAATAATTTGCCATTCATTTTGCTTTATGAGCGCTGTATAAAAATATTAATTAATAAAAGTACGTGTGACGTATTCCCCTCGGGCTTAGGGGAAGCGTGTGCTTACATGCAAACAGCGTTCCCGGGTCTTCATCTTTTGGCAGGCCCCGTTATCCCTTTTTCCCTTTAAATCTAGGGAAACAAGTTGCCGAAAAAGAAAGGGTTTTTTTTATTACATTTCTTGGTGAATCCGTGATACCTCTCCATTAAGGATGCACATTTATGAAGGTTCCCCAGGCCATTCTACATTCTTTAAGGCAGGCAGAATGCGCCAGAATGTATAAGCTGTTTTTCTGCATCATTTTAAAAGGACAGTGTAGACCAATACCACAATCGGGCTCAGGCACCAATTTTAAAACCCGGTCTGCGTTCTTTGCAGGCATGCAACGGGCTTGAAGCCAATACCACAATCTGGCTCAGACACCCCCTTTTTACCCTGGTCTTTTTTCTGCAGGTCATCTACAGGCATGGAGCCAATACCACAAGTCGACCGGGAACCACTTTTATCGGTCTGGCTTTCTTCTGAGTCATACAACAGGGCATGTAGAGCCAATCAAAATCTGGCTCAGGCACCACCTTTACCCTGGCTGGCTGTTCCTCTCGGTCATAATACGGGGAGTGTAAGCCATCCCTGGTAATGGTGTGCGTGTTGTATAAAAATGCCGCAACCATGCCAGGGGCCCCCGGGGCCCACATTGTGTTTTTTCAGAAATTTTTTTTGGCAAATTATAGTTGATTTGCATATTTGTTTTTAATTAGTTTGACGTTTTTTACGACAAAGTTAAAATGGGCAAGGTTTTTTATGGTGATCAAAAATTTCCCAGATCTGCAAAATTTTAAGGTTAAAATCTGTGCATCATCTATTAAATCGCGCCTTTTTTTGGGCGTTTCCCCTTTAATTTTTGGGGGCCAGCAAATGAATTACAAATAGACAGGTGAGATTGTATGCGACATCAGACGGGGGGTTTAAAGGTTCGATTGGCTGGGAAAAAACACATGACCTCGTTTTAAATAGAACAGCGTTTCCGTTTTCAATCTCATGCTCTCGTGTCTCAAAGGGATAACCGCGCTCTGCCCCGTGGCCAAGCAGCCACGAAATTTGTTATTTTTGCACAGAGAAACCTCTACTATTAGCTGTGATCCCTTCCCAAATTTTGTTAGATTTAAAATTTGAACATTTTTTTTATTAGCTAAAAATTTTAAAAGCCACTACCCCTGTAAATTCACGGCGGGGGGAGCGGGGGGGGGGGCCCCCACGCGAACACAGACAACTCTATCTAAAAGAACACTGGATAAATTCACCCCAAAACTTAGTTAGACATTGTATGGAATATTTTTTTAAAAAAATTTTCATTGAAATATTTTCCGGATATTGGCAGCCAAAATTAAATTGAAAACATCATTTTTGTAACTGCATCTCTTTTTTACTGCAAAACTCCACTTTTTTTATCAGTATAATTTTCAGATAGGGGCAATTTTACCCATTACACTGGACGTTTAAACCACCTTTCACCCTTTAAATTTCAAACCCAATCTTTAGCAGCACAGGTTGTTTGTTGCCAAAAAAACCCTGATCGTACAAAAAAATAAGTTACGTGTTTTTGACTTTTTCGACCCAGCACTGTTCTTAGCAGCATCTACAAAAAACTTAAAAAGCAAATTCTATATTCACCACAGGGGAATTGAAAGGTGCAAAAAAAAAACCCTTTATTTTATCAAACATAACATTTTCTTTTTTTGACTTTTGCGCACCCAGCCTGTTTTTATTGACGCAGCTCTACGTAAATCTTAAAACAGCAATTCTAATTCACCACAATGAAAATTTAAAGGTGCAAAAAAACAGTTTTTTTATATCAAAACATAACAGTTACGTTTTTTTTTTGACTTTTCGCACCCACACTGTTCTTGACCAGCATCTACGTAAACTTAAAACAGCAATTCAAAAACCCACCACAGGTAAATTTAAAAGGTTTCAAAAAATCCCGTTTTTTTATATCAAAACATAACATTTTAAACTGTTTTTTGATTTTTGCCACCCGGGCACTGTTCATTACCAGCATCTACGAATACCCTTAAAACAGCAATTCTTATTCCCACAGGGGGAACTAAAAGGGGGAAAAAAAAACCCGGGTTTTATTAATCAAAACAAACTTTTACGTTTTTTTTTTACTTTTGCCACCCACCCACTTTTAAAATTGACGCAGCTTCTACGAAAAATCTTAAAACAGCACTTCAATATCACCAAAAGGTGAATTAAAAGGGGTGAAAAAAATTTACCTTTTTAATTTTATCAAAACATAACAGTTTACGTGTTTTTTTGACTTTTGCGCACCCAGCACTTTTATTGACGCAGCTCTCCCCGTAAATTTTAAAAATTTAGCAATTCATTTTCACCAAAATTTGAATAAAAAAGGTCCCAAAAAATCCCTTTTTATTATATCAAAACATAACATTACTTTTTTTTTGATTTTTCGCACCCACACTTTTCATTGACCAGCATCACAAAAAATTTTTAAAACAGAAATTTCATATTAAACCAAAAGGTGAATTGAAAGGTGCAAAAAAAAAACCTTTTATTATAAAAAACCCAAACATTTTACGTGTTTTTTTGACTTTTCCGCCCCCACACTTTTTCTTTTGACGCGGGAAATCTACTAAATCTTAAAACAGCAATTCTATATTCGCCAAAAGGTGAATTGAAAGGTGCAAAAAAAAACCGTTTTTTTAAAACCAAAAACATAACAGTTTACTTTTTTTTTGGATTTTTGGCCCATCAAAAATTTGTTGTTAGACACCTTGCATTAAATTTGAATCCAGCAATTTTTTTTTGATTTAGGGATTTGAGAAATAGCTGGTTTTCCCCGTCTTTAATAAGAATTTTCCAAAACTATTCCATACCTTCTCAAATTTTTATATTTCTGAACATGGAGCAAAATCGGGGGAAAGCGAGAAAAAGGGGGGGTTTAAGCAAAAATTGGGGGAAAGGGGTACGAGAAAAGGGTCCCTCCTTCCATTGCTGGCGACAACACGCTGCCACGGATCCTTTTGCAGGCCCGTCGGGCCTTTAAACGCTGGGTCAGGGCCCCTGTGAATCTAAGAAAAAACAAACCATCGTCCCCAATCTGTCCTTCAGGGTTTAATGCAACCTCCCAATCTAAAAGTCTTACCCCCCGTCCTCGAGTCACGGCCCACAAAGGCCCTCATCAGCATCATCAGCACCGTCAACATGAACCCACCCCAAAAAGCAACTCGTGTACCCACCACTGTGGAAAAATCCATTGCCCTAAGACCCTTTGAAAAACAAAATCCCGGTTGGGGTCAGAAGGCATTTTTAAAAAGATCAAGAGGATGAATTAGTCGCTCTGACCCCGGGTTACGATCCATAAAGAGGGGGAAAAAAAAAGAACCCCGGCCCAACCCCCCCAAAAAAACCCCGGGGCCGGCGGAAAAAAAACCCCTGAAAGTCCCCCTTTGCTTGACCCCCCCATTTCTGGAGCAGAAAGCGGGGACGACCAAGCCCACCTGGTTGATGATAAAGACAAAAATTGGGGATCCATCCTGGTCTTTTTCCACAAAATTTGCCTTGCGAGCGCTTTAAATTGGGGGACAAAGGAAAAGAAGGGGGAAAGTTTTCAATAGGGGTTCCCGCCAAAAAAAGGGGGAAAGGGGGAGGTCGCAGAAGTCCGCTGAATTCCGCCAGCCACGGTCAGCGCAAACCCCGCTCCTCGTTTTACCCGCCGTAAAAAAAGGGCCCCAGGACCTCCAAGCCGGGGCCCCTTCTTTGAGAAAAAGGCCTCTGATTCACCCACCCTGTCATATGCCGCCTTGCCGTAAACGCATAAGAAGGCAAAAAACCTTAAGTTTTTTAAACCCCCACCAAAAAGCCCTATCACATGCAGCGAATGAAATGGTTTAAATGGAGGGAACATTTGGAAAAAAAAGGGCCAAAACCGAGCCGGGCCCCCAAACCAAGTCCCCCCTTTCTATCTCCCCCCTCCTCTCCCCCCCCCCCCCAACCCCCCCCCCCGGCCGTTCCCACTCCCCATTCTCTCAGAGCCCATATCAGGGTTCACCTCCGTTTTCGGGCCCCCCCCGTCGTCCAAGTACCCCCCAAAGCACCCCCCCCAAAAGAGACCCACCCTCCCCCTTCCCTTTCCCGCCATTTTGACGCCCTGCACGCCGTACAGGGGGCCATTCTACAGCCAGCCTTCTGTCTTCCGGGTTTGGAGCAGAAAAAAAATTTTTAACCCCAAACCCTTCCCCCAAACCCCAAAAGCCTGAATGTCGGCAATGCCGGTTTTTGGGCCCTTTGGGAAAAGTTGCCTTTCCGTCTGGGACACAGAGGGGTTTTTCCCCCGCCACTTCAGGCCCCTCGCTTCCCCCCCAATCCCAGATGCCGGGGGCGGGCATTTCTTTGCCAAAAACCCGCCCCTGCCCTGGCCACCCCACGTGCCCATCAA